>QXTE01000634.1:59803-137226 GCA_003942145.1 Platysternon megacephalum | reverse complement strand
GCCTAGGGCGCTAAGATTTGGGGGCGCCGGCGCCCTGGTCGTCAGCGCATTTCGGGGGAGGCAGCGGAAGGTCCCTCCCCCCAAATGCGCTGACGCTCCTGGCGGGGGGGGAGGGGGGCGCGGAGAGGGCCGCCCACAGTAATGGGGGGGGGCGCACACGGGAACCGCTCCCCGCCCCAGATCACCTTCGCTCCGCCTCCTCCGCTGAGCACACAGCCCCCGCTCTAATTCTCCTCCAATCGGCGCCGCAAGCCTGGGAGGGGAGGAGAATGAGAGCAGCGCCGGCGTGCTCAGCGGAGGAGGCGGAGCGAAGGTGAGCTGGGGCGGGCTCCTCGGGCAGAGTTAGCTGCTGCGGAGGGAGGCTCCCCGGGTGGCGGGGTTAGCTGCCGCGGGGGGAGGCTCCCCCGGCAGGGTTAGCTGTAGAGCGGGGGGGCTCCCCGGGTGGCGGGCGGGGTTAGCTGCCACGGGGGGGGCTCCCCGGGCAGGGGTAGCTGCAGAGCGGGGGGGCTCCCCGGGTGGCGGGCGGGGTTAGCTGCCGTGGGGGGGGCTCCCCGGGCGGGGTTAGCTGCCGGGGGGGGCTCCCCGGGCAGGAGTAGCTGTAGAGCGGGGGGGCTCCCCAGGTGGGGGGGGTGGCGGGCGGGGTTAGCTGCCGTGGGGGGGGGGCCTCTGGTGGGAGGGGCGGGTGGGCGGGGTTAGCTGGGGGGGGGCGCAAGGTGGAAGTTTCGCCTAGGGCGCAAAACTTCCTTGCACCGGCCCTGGGTTTAACGAACCAAATGATATAAATCCCAGAAGACACCAGTGTTTCAATATGGGCTGGGATTTCAGCCCTGAAGCCCTGGGGACTGCAGTGGTTGGGCAGAGCTGGTCTAAGCACCAGGGCAAACCCCATGAGACATAGGAGGCCATTTATCTGGTTGGAAGCTGCACAGTCCCAGTTTTGTGGAGCACTATCCCTGTTTGGACGTGGCTTTGTTTGGTGCAAAAGGCAGAGGAGGAGACTGAGGATGCAGGAAGACACCCGTGACGGTGCAGGCGGGGCTGGGGTGGCACTTTCATGCAGAATGATGCAGGCGGGTGGCACACTGGAAAAAGCGGTGGTGGGGCCCATACAGGGTGACTGATACTGATGAGGATGGGCCCATGCAGGCAGGCGTGGGCATGTCCTATGTTCTGGGGATGCCTCGGTGACCACCCTAATTAGACATGATGCAGATTTCTATAAAGAACGGGTTGGGGTTTGCCCCAGTGCTGTCCTAAACCGTATCCATGGCAATGCCCCCTGGGCAGGTACCCCACAGTCCCATTCCATGGTAAAGATCCCGGAAGCAGTGCATTCTGGGAGATTTCAAAAGGTTGCCTGGTGGGACTAATGGAACCACTTCGGCTGGTCCTTGCCCACGTACACAACAGAACAGGTCAGACTGGCACCGGTCAGCTCCAGGCTGGGGTTAGTTTTACTACAATCCAGTCTAATCCCAGTGGTACTTGGCACGGACCTGAGCTGTCTGGAGCCCTGTTGTGTGCGGACTGAAGGTGCTCGGGGTCCCACACAGTGTTAAGCCCAGTGATCTCCTCTAGTGCAGTTTAATCCTTCATGGAGGAAAACGGGAGTTCAGAATCTTCGTGAGAAACCCCCTCTCCCCACAGGTCCGGGGACGTTTATCAAGGCCTCTCCCTCCTAATGGACACACTTCAGCACTGGGTGGGGTTGATGCTAAGATGGCAACATGGCAAAGTGGTTCGGGTCTGGGGAGATCTGGGTTTATGCAAGTTCTGTCACTGACATGCTGGGTGACTGTGGGCAACTCGCTGCCCTGCTTTGTGCCTCAGTTTCCCTTCCCACCTTTTGTCTAGCTAGACCAGTGGTCACCTACTGGTCGATTCCTATCGACTAGTCAATCCCGGAGACTCTCCCAGTTGATCGCGATCTCCGGCAGCACAGCGGGGTTGGCCGCTGCTGCTAATGCAGGCTCCATGCCTGCCCCAACTCTACAGCACTCCCAGAAGCAGCCAGCCTGCCCCCACAGCCTGGGCTGAGGGCATGGGTCTCCACACATGGCTCCTGACTGCAAGCACCACCTCCGCAGCTCCCATTGGCCCTAAATCAGGAACTGTGGCCAATGGGAGCTGTGGGAGTGGTGCCTGCAGAAAGGGGCAGCGCGCACAGAAACATGCCCCCCCCCCCCCCACAGGGGCACATTGGCCCCTTTTGGGAATGGCGTAGGGTTGGGTTGGGGCAGGGAGCCTGCCTTAGCCCTGCTGACCGTGAGCCACCTGAGGTAAGCCAGTGCCACCCAGCTGGAGCCAGCACCCCATACCCCCTCCTGTACCCCAAACCCCTGCCCCAGCCCTAACCCTCCTCTCAAAGCCAGCACCCTGTACCCCCTCCTGCACCCCCAAACCTGCATTGCCCCAGCCAAGAGCCCCCTCCCACACTGTGAACCCCTTGGCAACGGCCCGGAGCCCGCACCCCCACCCAAACCCCTGTCCCAGACCGGTGAAAGTGAGCAATGGAGAGAGGGGGATATGGAGTGAGTGGGGCTTTGGGGGGAGGCTGGGGGGTCTCGGGGAAGGGGTGGGGTACATCCTGCTTTCAACACTTGATATTTTGTCTCTGTTGCCACACTGCCAGATCATTAATTTTCTTATAACATCTCCCATACAATGAAAACTTTACAGCGCTGAATGATGAGTCACACCCCTGACAGGCAACTTTCAGTGAAATTAGCCTGTAACTAAACCCAAAAAGTTAACCCATTACATTTGACAACAATTCCCTACCTTGTACTCCTGGGCAGCCTCCTGTATGGGAACCACCGTGTGAGCGCGGTGAGCCCGGGATCTGTCGCACACCACACAGATGGGGGTTTGATCCTCTTCACAGAACAGTTTCAGAGCCTCCTGGTGTTCCCCACACACCCGGTCCCCTCCTGCTCCCTTTCCTGCCTGTAAACTGAGCCGTTTGGCGATTTCTATGATATTTGCCAGCTGCCTGTTGGGCCTGAGGTTTCTCTGTTGCACAGTTTCTCTGCACTGAGGGCAGGAGGCGGCTGTACCGGATCCATCCCAGCACTGGCTGATGCAGGCTCGGCAGAAATTGTGCCCACACTCCAGAGTGACAGGTTCTGTGAAATACTCCAGACAGACGGGACATGTCGCTTCCTCCTGGAGACTTTCCACGGGGTTCTCTGCAGCCATGGCTCCCTCTGGGCAGTGGAACAGGCTTTGTTTCAATTTCCTGAATTCACACTATGCCCCGCCTGCAGCAGCAAGGGGGTGTTTCCTTTTCTGAAAATGACTCAGGCTGTTTGCTGAGCAGGAAGGACCCAACCAATTTCACCCCTGGAGGCTTTAGTGTAAAAATGTACCACTAGGGCTCCGGTCCTGCAATCAGCCCCTGTGCTGGTGCGGAGGGTCACTGAGGCGTCCCCCTGTGAGGATGAGGCTGCAGGAGCAGGAGCTGGGTGTCAGGAGTGATAGTCAGGCTGGGCAGAATTTTTTTATAATATATAATTTTGACAGATAATGTTTATTTTAAGTAATTTTTATATTTATTGATTTAAAGTTTCACAGTTGCACAACAATCTGGGTTTTAAGCATTTCATTCCAGTTAAAATTGTCACAGTTGTGGGAAATTATGGGGGGGATCAGACAATATTTTGGTCAGACCAGAACTATTTAATTACACTAGACACTGAGATTCCAAAAGTTGAAGGTTTAGAACTGTTAAAATTGTCTGTGAACAGGTAAATCTCCCCCCTCCCCCAGCAGCTCCCCCAGGCCAGTAACCCAGTGCCTCCCCTCCACCACACGGACAGAGGCTGAAAGTCCATCTGATGGCAGCTCAGGGGCCTGTGGAATGTGCTGGGATCTCAGCCTGGGCCCTAGGGGGGCAGGTGACCCTGTAACACAACCACACCCAGCAAGGCCTGTACCCAGAGAGACCAGGGGCTGCAGGGAGACCAAGCTCCTGTCCCCCAGGTGAGGGCTGGGGCCCAATGGCCGAGGGCTGCGGGTGTGCGGGGAGCTCGCACTAGGGGCCTGCAGGGTACCTGGTGTGGGATAAACAGAGACCTCTCAGGCCACTTGCCCATTGCGGCTGCAGGAGGGGATGTGGGGACAGACTGAGGAGGCCTGGGGCAGTCTGGGAAGCCGCCATCGGGGACAAGGAGAGGGAATTCAGCTGTGGCGGGGGAGCCGGGCTGCGCAGAGATGCTGCTGCGGATGAGGCTAGTAACACGGGTCCAGTTTTGCAGCAGTTTAACAAGGTGGTTAATAGACGTTGCAGCTCAGCGGAGGGAAGTGCTGATCTTTTGCTGGTCTCTGCGCAGCTTGAGATTTGCAGGCATCGTTCAAACACCTTTCCCTGCTGCTGTCTCAGGTACCTGGGTCTTCACTCAGCATTGCAGAGCAGATTCAATGCTTTGGTACAGGGTTACTGTCATAGGTTTCACCCCCACTCTGAACTTTAGGTTACAGATGTGGGGACCTGCATGGGAACTCCTAAGCTTAATTACCAGCTTAGATCAGTAAGCTGCCACCACCCAAATATTGGAGTCATTTGGGAAACTCAGTCTTCTTCCCCAAAATCTTTTCCTCCCAAGTACTACAACCCTTCCCTGGGTAGTTTTGAGAGACTCCTCCACCAATTCCCTGGTGAACACCGATCCCAAACCCTTGGATCTTAAAACAAGGAGAAATTAACCATCCCCCCTCCTTTCCCCCACCAATTCCTGGTGAGCCCAGATCCAACCCCCTTGGATCTTAAAACAAGGAAAAATCAATCAGGTTTCTAAAAAGAAGGCTTTTAATTAAAGAAAAGAAAGGTAAAAGAAAAACCTCTGGGAGATAGCATACAAGCTGATCTCACAGACAACAGATTTAAAACACAGAGGATGTTCCCCTGGGCAAAACCCTTAGTACACCAACGAATAGCCAATTTGATTATTCCTCTAATGCCCAAGACAAGTTACAAAAAGAAAATAAACATAAGCTAATTCCTTCCTAAATACTCACTACCCTGTTTGATTCCTGGTTCCTTTTCCTCTCCGGCCAGAACTGAAACTGACCCCAGACAAAGGGAACTTCCCTCCTTCCTTTTGAACCATCTTGTCCCCCCATTGGTTCCTCTGGTCAGGTGTCAGCTAGGCTAGGTGAACTTCTTAACCCTTTACAGGTAAAAGAGGCATTAACCCTTAACTATCTGTTTATGACAGAGACATTCAGTCAGACAGCTGGGGTGGCCTTTTTGTGCTCTGCCCCTTTCTCAGTAAACTGTGACTGTAACTTTACCCACTCGGTCCCTTTGGCATCACTGGGACGCTGAGACCTTTCAGGATCAGGACACTGAATCGTAAGCTTTCCGGGTCTATTTGCTCAGCGTCTGCTCAGAGCTCAGCACCATGGGGCCCTCGTCCTCCATAGACTGTAATGCGAAGAGACACACAGGCATTGTATAGATGGGGACACTGAGGCAGGGAGAGAACTGGTTCAATAGGGGCCTATTCATTGGCCTCAAGGGCCAGTGCAGAGCTTAGCAGCAGCTAGGCAGGTCCTGAGCTCCAGCCAGAGCCGCATCCCTGGTTAATGGTCCTAAGGGGCTTTGCCAGGGTGCAGAGTACAAGAGATGCAGCTTCACCCTGGCCACACCCTTCTATCCCTTTCCGCCCCTCCCTCCTCCAACCTGTCCATGCCCCAACCCCACTCCCTCCGCCCCTCCCAGGATCACTCCCTGTGCCTGCAGCTGCTGGGGAGGGGGCACACACAGCCGTGCTAGCCGGCACAGGAGCCAGAGCACAATGATGGGCTGGGTCCAAATGTCAAGAATCTCTTTTGATTTAGGGTCCAAATTTGGGTACTGACCTAAGTGCTGCGGGGCTGGTTCTCCAAGGGGCTGGTCACCCGCCGCGCCCACTGACTCCGGCTGCAGCTGCGGATGCAGGTGGAACACGTGCCCTGAACTCCTGTATGTCGAGGAGATAAACCGAGACACCCACAATTAGGCCACTGCTGTAAATTTAGGCCTTACCGACTTGCCCATTAACAGCAGGACGTGGCTAAGTCTCATTGTAAGTCGCTGTTTATACTTGGTCACTGCTCAGTCCCATGATTGTAAGCAGCAGAGGTGCTGACCCCAGGGGTGCTCTGGAGCTCAACCCCCCATGGAAAAAATATAGGGGGAGCTCAGCACCCACCAGCCACAGCTGTTCTGCGGGGCTGCCAATGAGCTGTTTGGCAGCTAGGGAAGGTGCCTGGGGGAGGGCGGAGAGCAGCGAGCTGCAGATTGGCTGAAGCTTCAGGGAATGGGTTGGAGCAGGGGTGGGAAGAGGCAGACAGAGGACAAGACCTTATGGGAGGAGGCGGAGTGGGGTCGGGAAGAGGTGGAGCGAGGGCGGAGCCTCAGGGGAGGGCCATGGTGGGGGCGTGGCCTCAGGGCAGAGCGGGGATGGAGCACCCCCGGGGAAAAATAAAAGTCAGCACCTATGCTCCCGCTGCCTACCGGGGGTGGGGGGAAGTATTTGAAGAAGTGTCCCCCACTTCTTAGGATAGTGCGCTAACCTCTAAGCCAATGTTTTGCAAACTGGAGGGTCCTGACCCAAAAAGGTATTGCAAGGCAATTATAGGGGTGGGTCGCTAGCTCACAAAAAATATTATGATAACCACGGGTACAAGTGGAACATGGAGGTCTTGGATTCTGTGATTTTATTTGATCTCCGTGACTTCATCTCCACACAACAGGGCTTCATCTTCAGCCCCACACATGTGGCTCCGGCTGTCAGCCCCACATGGCAGGGCTCAAGCTTCAGCTGCTTTGCATATCCAGGATTGGAAGTGCTGCAGGAACAGCAAGTGATGGGGGAATCTCCCTCTGAACTGAAGGCAGATTCTCAGGAAAGCCCAAGGGCTTACAATGATCTGATCTGTCGTATGGATGCAAGCGTCTATCAATTATCCCTGGAGTCTGTCCATGTCCCTGCCCTGCTCTCTCCCTGGTCGTATGTTACAGGCAGAGACAGAAGCTGAAAGGCAGAACCTTGTGTCTGACTTTCAGCAACTGCACCATATCTGGGAGGAACAAGAGCGACTCCTGCTGGCCCGGCTGGAAGAGCTGGACCCAGAGACTGCGGAAAGAATTGAAATGACAAAGCACATTTTCCAGGAAATACCCTGTGCCAGTGAGCTGATCAATGAAATGGAGGGGACTGGTCAGCAGCCAGTGAGTGAATTCCTGCAGCTGAGACTTCGGGAGAGACAGCTCAGAACTTTTCCCTGTGAAGGGAGGGCTATTGGAGTCCAGGAGTCAGAGATCTCAGAGTAACTCAGTAAGTGCATTGCAGGAATAGGAATTATGATTGCGCTTTGGGGAGTCACAGACCCATAGATGCTGTAACTAACAGGACCTTAATGCCTCAAGATGGAAAGTTCTAGCCATTAAACGTGGATGGCAACTTGAGTTCAAATACCACCCTAGGGAGGGACAGATGGGGACATTGCTGCTCTCTTTGCGGGGGCTGGAGCTGGACAAGGAGGCAGCACAGGCTCTTTGCGGGAGATGGACGGTGTGATGCTGTATGAAGAGGAAGGTGACCCTCTACACTAATATCATCATACTCCGGGGCCAGGGAGGCTGGGGCCGAGCCCGCGTGTTGCCCGCTTGGGGCGCTCAGGGGTCAGGGGCCTGCCCCTACAGTGGGGGAGCTTGGCTCCCACGGGGGCCTTGGGCTGAAGGGGCAGGGCTGGGGGCTTGCCTGCCCAAGCCCTAGCTTCACCCACCCCCCATGGTTGTGGGCTCTCGCCTTCCCCCAGCCGCCTGCCTGCTGCCCGGCTCGGTTTGCCAGCTGGGCTGGGGTTTCACACGTGCTGTCACTGTCAGCTCACCTAGTATTGGGTTCAAAGCCGTACTGGTGTATAACAGAAATGGTTTGCCAAAGTGATGTTCAATAACATGATTGAATTTCTTTACAAACTCAAGGTAAAACTTGGTTGGAACAAAAGTGGATGGTATCTGCTTTTGCAGCCTGGTGCCTGTATGTCTCATGTGATCTTGCCAAAATCTAAAGTTGAGAGGCAGGAGAGCGGATGAATAATTCACGCAGTGGCTGGCGTGGCCAGTTCCTCCCCATCCCAACCCCCGTTCAGCTCGGCCCCCCCTACCCCAGCAGCAGTTGAGCTGTGGCTGTTTCCCCGCCCGCCCTGGGACTGTCCTACCTACCATACTGCTTCATGGGCTCAGGTGTTTCTGAAAAGGAACAAGAGGGGATGCCAGCCCATGAACGGGCGTGTGCAGTAGCGGCGCCAGCTTTGCCGGCGCCCTAGGCAGCAGAAGGTCCCGCCCCCGAAACCCCGCCCCCAACAGCGGCGGCAGAAGGTCCCGCCCCCAAATTTCTACGGGCGGCGGGGGCGCAGGCGCCCCCAAAATAGCAGCGCCCTAGGCGACCGCCTAGGTCGGCTAATGGGAGCGCCG
Source organism: Platysternon megacephalum (assembly GCA_003942145.1). Taxonomy (NCBI): domain Eukaryota; kingdom Metazoa; phylum Chordata; order Testudines; family Platysternidae; genus Platysternon; species Platysternon megacephalum. The sequence continues at coordinate 128,762 of QXTE01000634.1, read as the reverse complement.
GCCCTGGGCGTGTGTGTGTATGATCACAAACTGGAGAACTGGGAGGAGGCTGATGAGGCTAGTAAGTAGGTTCAGCTAGCAGAATAACATTGCTGTTGTGATGTAGGAATAAAAACACTGAATATTGTTCCCTTTTGTCCTTTTGAGCCATCTTTATATTATGTAAGAACGTGTCCAGAAAAATGTTTGATTGTCCGTAATTTTTTTCTATACTGTCCATAACAATTATTTTCAGCACCTGGCAACCCTGGTCCCAGACACTCTCTGAGGGTAACTCTCCAGCGAGTGAGACGTTGAAGCAAAACGCTCCAGCCTGGGCTTTTCCCTATCAGCGACCACAAATGGGGGTAGAAGCCATCACTTTTAGAGAAGCTGTTTTACCAGGGAGACGTATCTTGGGAACCCTTCGTCAACTGGCCTCCAATTTGGCCCCCGGCCCGACCCTGCTCCGCCAGGGCACACCAAACGTCCAGGCAAACTGAGGGATGGTGTCGATCTTAGTGCACTTACACAGAAAGCTGGTCTCATCCGTAACTCTAGTCATCCCGGTGGTGCACTACAATAAGGGAGGTGACGTGACAGGACCCCCACATCCTCCTCCAGCCATGGGGCGTGCAGCTAAGCAGGTGTCTCCCTCTGTGCAGGGAGGCCTTAGCACTTGCCCCTCTCATTGGCTAGCTTAGGTGGCTTCCCCACTATCGTGCTGGCTTTTGCGGATCACAGTCTCAGGGTGTGTTTACACTACATCTCTGGGAGAGGCAGTTGTTAGATCGACAGACGAATTCCTCCGTTGACCTATCTGCGTCTACATCAGGGGTGAAAGTTTTCACAGAGCTGAGCCTTGTACCTAGGCCAACCTAAGTTGTAGGTGTAGACCAGGCCTCAGGAAGAATAAGGGTATCGCTACAGTCGCTACTATAGCAGAGCTACAGTGCTACAGCTGTGTCGCTGAAGTGCCGCAGTGTAGATGCATCCTGCATTGTTGGAAGTGGTTTTTCCATCGCTCTAGTTAATCCCCCTTTCTGAGAGGCCGTAGCCAGGTCACCGGAGGAATTCCATTGTCTACACCGGGGGTTAGATCGATCTAGTTGGGTGATGTCACTAGGTTGATCTAAGTGTTAACTGTAGAGCAGGCCTAAAAGGGGTTTCCCTGGAGCTAGCAGGAAACACAGGGGCTGAGGGATTGGCTGGCAGCTTGGCTGTGTGCAGTAGAAAGCCAAGAAAAGCAGTGGTGAGTGTGATCCTGGCAGGAAACAGAGACAGAGCTTGCTTCAGGGACAGGGATCCCTGGAAAGGCAGACGTGCATTTCCGAGTAAGGAAACTGCTGGCTGCTGTTTGTGTCTATCCTGTTCAGGGCACAGGAATGTGTGAACATTGTTTGTAAATAATAAAGATTGCTCCAAAGAAATACCTGACTCCTATATTCAATTTCTCCTGCCAATGGAAGAACCTAGCAAGGCCCAAACACTGGCTAACGGCTCAGGTTAAAGGAGCGATGGTAATGTTAGGTAAAAAGCAAGTCCTTACTCACCTCTCCAGCACCCGAGTTCGTGCGGAGTTGGTATGGGGCTCACAATCTGTCAGAGACCAGACAACACTTCGTTGATCAACGGGCTCACACTATCCTTAGCTCAAAAAGCTTCGGAGTAAGTGTGGCAAGTTTATTAGGGATGAGCATCAATATTTATACACAGAAGTAAACAAAGTGATTAACAGATCATAATGGTCATGCATAATCAATCAAGATTCTACAGGATAAAACAGGTTAAAATGTAAATTTAAAAAGACATAAGGGGAGATGGCTACTTAAGGGGAGGGGGGTGTCATGAGTAGTTCGCAGGTCAGAGCTTTGATTAAAAGTTTCAGGCAGAGACATCAAGTCTGGGTTAAGTTTAAGCTCATCAAAAGTTCAGACTCAACATTCCTCCATTTGTAGCTTTGGGATAACTATTTACCAAAAGCTACACCCCATTTTAAGGAGCCAAGGGCCGCTTGGCAATTTCAGCCTGGGCCAACTCGAAGAGAGTACGGCCTTTGGCTGAAGTAGGAAAAGAATAAACTGACCTACATGAGTCTATGAGGGAGGGGACACACTGAATACAGCAACACAGTATTATAAGGATTACTATGGCCCCAACAATACCCACCAAGAGTTTTTTAACCCACCCAAATCCAGGCAGCCAATTCCATAAGGCTCCCCACCAATCATAAGGTGGCTGGCCAGAGGAGTAGTTCTTAGCCATTTCCCTTAGATGTTTGGTACGTTGAAAAGTGTCAGGGTAGGTGTCGTTTACAAAAACACAGCATTCTTCATTTATGAGGGCGCAAGTTCCTCCTTGGGCTGCTAACATTATGTCTAAAGCCATTCGGTTTTGCAAAGCTAACTGGCGCAGCTGGGACATTTCCCCGGCCTGATTCTCAAATAGAGTCGCAGTTTCATTGGTTAAAGATTCTATTAGTCCCTGTAGACGGATGACACCACCCCTCAAGCTAATAAGACCAGCCCACCGCTGCCACGACAAACCATCACGGATATTAATATCTCTGAAGGTTTCACGGATGTTACGAACGTGGGGAAAATGGGGGGGGGTGAGGGAGATGCGAGAAGGCGGTGTGAGCCACGCTAAATAACATGACCCTGCCCAATCAGGGGAGAGAAAGTAATAAGCTTTGGGCCCGCACACCCAGTATGTTCCATACATTGTGTTTCTGGTATTCCATTTCTCAAAGTAGGAGGTAACCCACCACCCGTTGGACCACTGTTCCCCTGGTAACGCAGAGGGGTCGTTGTGCGAACCGCAGAGGCACAATTTGGTAGTGGTGTTTTCAAAGTGCAGTGTAGTACTGCTTGAGCAGTTGTAGAAGGCAATCGTATATCCCTTAACAATTAGTTGGACACCCTCGTGATCTGAGCAGGGTTTCTTAAAAGCTGACTCTGAAGGCTTGTGAGGGATCCACATATGGGATAAGTGGGATGCGCAAGGCTTGAAGCCAAGATTTTTACTAAAGGCGGTGCCATTAAAATACATGTTGCATTTACTTGTTCCCACAAAAGTTGACCCCTTTTCTTTAACAAAACACAGTGATCCTGTCTGATTGGTTACCCTGAGATATCTGTTAATTGGCACTCCTGTTTTGTCCCATGTAAGATTGTGTTGGACTGGATCTTTTACTCTAGCCGGTGGCATCCAAGTCATATTAGCAGTGGTCAGGGGAATGGGTGTGAAGGGGAGTCCCTGTTCTGCATTTACTGGAAATTGAGTACATACCCAGCAATTACTTCTATTTCCTAAAATACGAGTTTTAACCTCGTGGGAATATCTAATAAAGGCATTATCTTCATAAGCAGAAAATAAACTAAAAAGGCATGAGAAAAAACATACAGTTGTCAGAATAAAAGGTCCTATCATTTTTTCCGAGTCAATTTAAGTCTGATGTCTGAAAGAGGTAAGCTGGTCCACTGGTCAGAGGCAGTGTCCTCAGTGGTGGCAAGAGCTGCTGGTCCGTCACTGTGGTCCACTACGGCTGGCTTGACGTGGGAGTGGTGGATCCAGGATTTGCGTCCTTCCAGGAACACTGCAGTCTGAGTTGTTAAAAGAACCTGGTGGGGTCCAGTAAACCTCGGCTGGAGGGTGTCACCACGAACGAACTTTTTGGCCCAGACGAAGTCCCCTGGTTGGAACGGGTGGATCTGTTCTTCCAGCGGCACGGTCTGGGAAAACTGCGAGGCTTTCCAAAGGGTACGGAGGCGAGCCTGTAGGGAGAGAAACTGGCACGCGGTCATATGATCCCCTCCCAATAGTGAAACATCAGCACGTGGTAGCGCCCCGCCTTTGAAAGGGGGGTGTCCATAGAGCAGTTCAAAGGGGGATAATCCCAATACACGGGTTGGGCGAGTACGAAGGTGAAACAGGACCAAGGGAAGTACCTGAGGCCACTTTAACCCTGTTTCCTGACAGTATTTAGCCAATGTAAGCTTAAGTTCCCTATTCATACGCTCAACTTTCCCGCTAGACTGGGGGTGGTAGGGTGTATGAAAGGAGTGTGAAATGCCCAGTCCTTGTTCTAAACGGCCAAGGACATTACCAGTAAAGTGGGGTCCGCGATCTGAGTCAAGCACGAGAGGGATGCCAAAACGGGGTACAATGTCTCTAAGGAGGATCTTCGCCACTGTGGCAGCAGTACAATTAGCAGTAGGAAAAGCTTCGACCCATGAAGTCAGAGGGCAAACCAAAACAAGGAGGTGCTTTTTTCCAAAAGCCTTTGGCATATCTGCAAAGTCAATTTGAAGATGTTGAAATGGAGCAGCAGGCGGAGGTCTTCCACCCTTAATTTTGTTAAGAGGCGGAGCAGGTCCATTACGCTGACATGTGCTGCATGCTTTCACTATTGACAGGCAGTAGGGTTGAATGCCTGGAGCATACCAAAAGCGAGCGATGGTGTCCACAAGGGCGTGCGTGCCGTAGTGACCCCCCTTATCATGGTGCCAGCGAACTGCCACGGGGTATGTGGAGCGAGGGAGGCAGGCTCGGCCATCCGGCATAAGCCAGGTCCCTTTGACCAGAGTGGCTCCGAGGCTCTCCCACGACTGTAGTTCAGCAGCGGGTACCGGTACGGGGTGCGGTGGAGTAAAGGAGGAGGTGACAATAGCCAACGTGGGCATGGCTAAGGGTAAGACGGCAGCCGTCTTGGCGGAGGCGTCAGCCAGGGCATTCCCACGGGTGACGGGGCTATCATCTTTAGTATGGGCCCGGCAGTGAACTACAGCCAGGACTGAGGGTTCTTGGAGGGCGTTCAAAAGCTTGTGGATGAGGGGGAGGTGCTGAATGGGTTTACCGGCAGCTGTCTGGAAACCTCGAAACTTCCAGAGGTGGATGTGACAATGCACAACTCCAAAAGCATACTTGCTATCAGTAAAAATGGTAACGGTCTTACCAGCGGCCAACTGGCAAGCTCGGGCCAGGGCATAGAGTTCGGCGGCTTGGGCTCCCCAGTTGCCTGGCAGTGAGGCGGCCTCTTGAATGTCCCATTCAGAGGTGACTGCATAACCGGTGAAACGCTTGCCATCAACATAGAAGGAGCTTCCGTCCGAGAAGAGGATGCAATCAGGGTTGTCCAGTGGCACGTCAAACAGGTTGTTCCTTATCTGTAAGATGCTATAAACTACTTCCACACAGTCGTGCTGATCCTGGAGGACTGGCAGGTCAGGAAGCAAGGTAGCTGGATTAAGGGGCCCACACCTTTCAAAAATTAGGTTAGTGTCTTCTAAGAGTTCGGCCTCTAGCTGTTGCTGACGATGGGCCGAAAAGACTTGGGTTGTGCCCCTACGCAGAAGGGCTGACAAGGCATGAGAGGTCCAAACCGTGGTAAAATGACCCAGGGTCAGGCTCTTTGCCTTTGTGATCAGCAGGGCAGCTGCTGCCAGAGTCCGGGTGCAGGATGGGGTTCCCTGAGCGACAGGGTCGATCTGCTGGGAGTAAAAAGCAAGCGGGAAATGGTGGGGCCCGCTCAGTTGGGTAAGGACGCCACTAGCAATTCCGCCCCTCTCGTGGACAAAAAGGTGAAAGGGTTTGCTGTAATTGGGGGGGCGGAGAGACATGGAGGAGGCCACACTGTCCTTGAGTAACTGAAAGGCTTGGATCGTGTCTGGGGACCACTGCAAAGGGTCAGGAGCAAGGTTAGCAGTGAGTCGGTGGAGCGGTTTGCTCAACTCCCCGCAGGACGGCAACCAGGGGCGACAGAAGCCAATTAATCCTAAGAAACCTCGAAGTTGTTTCTTGGTGTTTGGCAGAGGGCAGTTTTGGATAGTCTTTATGCGGACTGGGTCCATTTGTCTCCCCTCTGGGGTTAACAGGAAGCCCAGATATCGGACCTTCTGTGAGACCCACTGAATCTTGTTAGGGTCTACCTTGTGGCCTCTGGTGTGTAGGTATAATAAAAATGCCTTACCATCGATGCGGAGGGCGGCTTCTTCGCGGTTACCTAGTAGGATGTCATCTACGTATAGGACTAACGTGGATCCCTGCGGACTGGTGAAGCCTTCCAAGTCGTGGCGGAGGCATTGGCTGAAAATCGTGGGGCTGTCTCTGTAGCCTTGAGGAAGTCGTTGCCAGACATAACTTTGCCCCTCCCAGGTGAAACCAAAGAGATATTGAGAGTCTGGGTGCACAGGAATGCTGAAAAAGGCTGATTTTAAGTCAATAACAGTGAACCATTCAGCATCCCAGGGGATTTGGCTGATGATAGTAGCTGGATCAGGAACTACTGCATGAAGAGGGACCACATACTGATTAACAACCCGTAGATCCTGTACAAAGCGCCAACGAATAGGGTCTCCGTCCTTTTTAGGAGGCTTTTTGACAGGCAGTATAGGGGTGTTACAGGGAGTGCGCTGAGGGCGGACTAGTTTTTGTGCAATGAATCCCTCGATAATGGGGCGGATGCCTTCCCGGGCTTCCAGCGACAGGGGGTATTGAGGGACTGACGGGGGGGTTAAGGAGGGCTTCACTTGAATCCTTACTGGCTCTGCCGAAAGGAGCAGGCCAACATCAGTGTCAGAAATTCCCCAGAGGGTTGAAGGCAAGTCAGTGAGGTCAGGGGAGAGAGGGGGGGGGGTTTCCCAATTACCCTGAGTTGGGGCCGAATCTCCTAACACTGTCATCAATAATCCTACCCCTTCAGGAGTGCAGGTTAAAGTAGCCTCAAGCTTACAGAGTAAATCCCGGCCCATCAAAGGGATCGGACAAGCTGGGGAAAAAAGAAAACGGTGAGAAAAACATTTATCAGCATAAATAACATTTAGAGGCAAAGTGAGTCCCAGAGACTGTGGGTTGCCCTCCACCCCAGTTGCAGTTTTAACCTCAGAGGATAGCCAGGGAGAGGGGGCATGATTTAAAAGAGAGAAAGTAGCTCCAGTATCAATGAGGAAAGAGACAGGCAGTCCTTGGACTGAAAGGGTTAGACGAGGCTCTTTGCTGGGAGGGGAGAAAGTGAGGAAGGAGCCGGCTAAAGACATTAAGGAAATAAGACCATCACATTGTTTGCCTTCGCCCCCGGGGTACCGTCATTGAGAAGGCTGAGTTTGCTGCAGCTGCTGCTGTTGCCCGTAGTTGATCCAGGCCTGAGGAACGGGCTGGGCTGGTGGTGCAGGGGTGTATTCGTCCCTGGTGTAAGTATCTGCGGATGCGACCGGACCCTCTGGGCGTCCCCAGGGGCATTCACGTTTAAAGTGACCGGGTTGTCCGCACTGAAAACAATTTCCTGGTGGCTGGGGTTGCCAGGACCCTCTTCCCCGAGCACCCTGAAATCCCCTGCCACGGCCACGGCTTCTGCCTCGAATACCACCGCGAAAAGCTAAAGCCATCAACTTATATTCTTCCTTTTTCTCTTTCTTTTTACTACTTTCCCTTTCTTTCTCCCATGCAAAATCAGCTACGTCCAACACTGAAGTGACTGACTCACCTCCCCAACCAGGGCGAAACTTTAAGAAATAATCCCTTACAGGGGGTACTGACTGATTCACAAAAAACGAAATAAGAGTAGGGTGGTCTGCTTCTCTCTCAGGATCCATCTGAGTGAACATTCGGGCCCCCTCCAATAGCCTCGACCAGAACTTTCTGGGTGGCTCATCAGATTCCTGCCGAATCTGCATGAACTTAGCCTGATTAGGCGAGCGGCGAGCCATTTCTTTGAGTCTCTCTAACAATCGCTCTCGATCTGTCCGCAGCTGAGTCAGCCTTTGCTGACTCCAGTCTAGGGGATTTCAGCCAGCGGCTTGATCCCGCCTATTCATCCAAGTGGTATTAACCGCATCGCTATCCCCCCATGTCCTTTCTGCCATCCACAATCTACTACGTTCCTCTCCGGTTAAAACTCTACTTAACAACTGATCTACATCCGTATAAGTAGGATTATGACTTGAAAACAATCTTTTTAAAAGTTCTGTGATCTTTCGGGGATTTTCCCCAAAGGACCCTGACAACCGTCCCCACTTTTTCAAGTCCCATTCTAGCCATCCTTTATATTCCACAATATTAGTATGTTGTAACTGGCCATTATTGTCCACAAAAGGTTGGTCGTGCACCTGTAAAGGCATTTCTTTACTCACAAAAAGTTTGGCGGAGGCAGCCTCTGGGCTATCCTCAGGGAAGGGGTATGCATCCTGCTGCATCTGCTTGATCTTTTGCCTAGTAATTACTCCTCCCGAGGTGTGCCCCTCCATTTCCTCCTTATCCCTCTGCAGAGATTCCGATCTGGAGCCCTGCAGATTCCCCTCTGCGCTCTGGAGAGAGTCCCCCTGCGGAGGAATAGGGGCAGGTGCAGTGGGGACCAACTGACGAGTCAAAACACGCCGTGGTTTATACTCTTCATTGAAATAACATGGAGGGGATTCACTCTCGGGAGAATACCTGACTGCCATAATTTTTAAAGATTTCCACAGCTCTGCTGCTGTGTCCCAACAAAACCAGTAACATAACTGTCCCGGATGGTCTTTTTCGATCTGGCTCCTTACTCCTCTTAAGGCAGCCTGTTCGAAAGAGCCATACGAAGGCCACCTCATCTCCGGGTCGGCCAATACCGCGGTATACCCAGTCCAATTTCTTACACACAGTGTGTACAACTTCCTCCTAGACATTCCTGTCTGTACTGGGAGTTTCCCTTCGTTCCATAACTTATTTACAATCCCCAGCGGACTCTCAAGAGGCACGCTAGTCCCTTGACCCATGGTGTCTGACAGGAGCCCTCCAACTGGCGTTTATCCTGCTGTCCAGTACACGACCCCTCAATATTGAATTGGCTGGGAGAAATCTCCCGTGGCGCCTGCCAATTCGTATATGAGTGGTCTGGCCACTGGACAGAGGCACCGCACCAGAAGGAAATCCCGGACAAGCCCCCAAATTGTTAGGTAAAAAGCAAGTCCTTACTCACCTCTCCAGCACCCGAGTTCGTGCGGAGTTGGTATGGGGCTCACAATCTGTCAGAGACCAGACAACACTTCGTTGATCAACGGGCTCACACTATCCTTAGCTCAAAAAGCTTCGGAGTAAGTGTGGCAAGTTTATTAGGGATGAGCATCAATATTTATACACAGAAGTAAACAAAGTGATTAACAGATCATAATGGTCATGCATAATCAATCAAGATTCTACAGGATAAAACAGGTTAAAATGTAAATTTAAAAAGACATAAGGGGAGATGGCTACTTAAGGGGAGGGGGGTGTCATGAGTAGTTCGCAGGTCAGAGCTTTGATTAAAAGTTTCAGGCAGAGACATCAAGTCTGGGTTAAGTTTAAGCTCATCAAAAGTTCAGACTTAACAGTAAAACCCGGGTCAGAATCTAGACCTGTGGAGGCAAATGCATTGGTGGGAAACATTTGCGGGGAGCTCCAGCAGCAAAGAGCCTGTGCAGAGGAGCAGATTGCTGCTCATTGTGGACTTGAGCATGTCCAGCCGTGTGTGCTGAGCACTCCCCATTGTCCCTGCTCTCTGAGCTGACACGCCTCTCCCCAGAGTCAGACAAAACCCAAACATGGATCCCTGGCTTGTATTTCCCCCCCAGCAGAACCAGCCCACACAGTGATTATGAGTTCAGTATTGGTCCAAGGAGAATGACTGGAAGAGACTGGGCCACTGGAATGGGGCAGGAGCAGGGCTGGATTAACGCAGGGGCTTTAGGGGCTGCAGCCCAGGGCCACAGGCTAAGGGGGCCCCTGCAAAAAGATCGCTGGGCTGCCAAAAGTCCAGATCTTTTGCAGGGCCCCCTTAGCCCTGGGCCCTGGGCTGTAGCCACTAACGTCCCTGTGTTCCGGCCCTGCCTGGGGAGAGGGGGCTGGTTCCATGTGCTGCACGGGGCCGGTGTCTGTAGGCAAGTGTAGGGCAGCGAGTGGAGCCACCTGGCCCCCCCTTCCCAGGGCTGCAGCCAGGGATGTCTGTGTTGTGCCGACAGCTTCATGGTCAATCAGGGAGAAGCAGTGCGGGGCCAGGGCAGAGAAGGTGCCTGCCAGTCCCACTGCGCCACCAAACCGGAGCTGCCCCAGGCAAGCGCCCCACACCCCAACTCCTGCCGCAGCCCTGAGCCCCCTCCCACACCCTAATTCCCTCCCAGACCCCACACCCCAATCCCCAGCCCTGACCCCCTCCCACACCCTAATTCCCTCCCAGACCCCACACCCCAATCCCCAGCCCTGAGCCCCCTCACACACCCTAACTCCCTCCCAGACCCCACACCCCAATCCCCAGCCCTGAGCCCCCTCACGCACCCTAACTCCCTCCCAGACCCCCCACCCCAATCCCCAGCCCTGCCCCCCTCCCACACCCCAATCCCCCCCCCGACCCCCCACCCCCAGCCCCAGCCCTGAGCCCCCTCCCACACCCTGATTCCCGCCCAGACCCCACACCCCAATCCCCAACCCTGAGCCCCCTCACGCACCCTAACTCCCCCCCAGACCCCCCACCCCCAACCCCCGCCCCGAGCCCCCCCCCCCCCCCCACTCCCCCCCACACCCCCCCCCCCCAACCCCACCCCCCCACCCCCCCCCCCCAGCCCCAGCCCTGCGCCCCCTCCCCCACCCTAATTCCCCCCCAGACCCCACACCCCAATCCCCAGCCCCGAGCCCCCTCCCCCACCCCAACCCCCCCCCAGACCCCCCACCCCCAACCCCCACCCCCACCCCCCCCCCCCCCCCCCCACCCCCGCCCCCCCCCCCCGCCCCAATTCCCCCCCCGACCCCACACCCCAATCCCCAACCCTGAGCCCCCTCACGCACCCTAATTCCCTCCCAGACCCCACACCCCAACCCCCAGCCCTGACCCCCTCCCCCACCCTAATTCCCTCCCAGACCCCACACCCCAAACCCCCGCCCCCAACCCCCCCCCCCCCCCTAATCCCCCCCCACCCCCCCCCCCCCCCCGCGCCCCCTCCCCCACCCTACTCCCCTCCCACACCCCACACCCCAATCCCCAGCCCTTAGCCCCCCCCCCACCCCCACCCCCCCCCCCCTCCCCCCCCCCCCCCCCCCCCACCCCCGCCCCCCCCCCCCGCCCCAATTCCCCCCCCGACCCCACACCCCAATCCCCAACCCTGAGCCCCCTCACGCACCCTAACTCCCTCCCAGCCCCCACACCCCAATCCCCAGCCCTGAGCCCCCTCCCGCCCCCTCTCTCCCTCCCAGGCCCCCCACCCCACCCCCCAGCCCTGCCCCCCTCCCACACCCTAATCCCCCCCCAGACCCCACACCCCAATCCCCCACCCCGAGCCCCCCCCCCCACCCAACCCCCCCCCCCACCCCCCCCCCCCCCCCGCGCCCCCTCCCCCACCCTACTCCCCTCCCACACCCCACACCCCAATCCCCAGCCCTGAGCCCCCTCCCGCCCCCTCTCTCCCTCCCAGGCCCCCCACCCCACCCCCCAGCCCTGCCCCCCTCCCACACCCCAATCCCCCCCCCGACCCCCCACCCCCAGCCCCAGCCCTGGGCCCCCTCCCACACCCTAACTCCCTCCCAGCCCCCACACCCCAATCCCCAGCCCTGAGCCCCCTCCCGCCCCCTCTCTCCCTCCCAGGCCCCCCACCCCACCCCCCAGCCCTGCGCCCCTCCCACACCCTAACTCCCTCCCCGACCCCACACCCCAATCCCCAACCCCGGGCCCCCTCCCCCCCCCCCAACCCCCCCCCCCCCCACCCCCGCCCCCCCCCCCCGCCCCAATTCCCCCCCCGACCCCACACCCCAATCCCCAACCCTGAGCCCCCTCACGCACCCTAACTCCCTCTCAGACCCCACACCCCAATCCCCCGCCCTGAGCCCCCTCACGCACCCTAACTCCCTCCCAGACCCCACACCCCAATCCCCAGCCCTGAGCCCCCTCCTGCACTCCAAACCCCTCATCCCCAGCCCTACCTCAGATCCCGCACCCACAGTTGGAGCCCTCACCTCCTCCCACACCCCAACCCCCTGCCTCATCCCGCAGCCCCCTCCCACACTCTGAACCCCGCATTTTTGACCCCACCCCAGAGCCTACGAGGCCCCACAAAATCTAATAGCCCCGGGCCCCCAAAAGAGTTAATCTGTGTAGGTGGGGGATGGGTAGGATTGCTACTTTCCCTTCTGTCTATGGAGATTTAGCTGCCTATGTCCCTGACCCAGGGACCCAGGGAGCCCCTGATCTCCGGCTGGTCCCAGGCGGGTGGTTTGATGTTCAGCAAGACACAGCCAAGCCAAGCCTCCTCTGCACATAGATTGTCACTGAAAACACTCAAATGGGTTTAGTTCCCACCCATTGTTTCAGTGCACGTCTGCTTGTGGCTGTGGACACGCGCCTCATTGTGAATTAAGAATGTCCTAGTTCGATTGAGGACACGTCTACACAGCACCTGGGAGGTGTTGATTCCCAGCCCGGGTACAAGTACACATGCTGACACCAGGGGCGGATTAATAATTTTGCCGCCCCTAGGCCCTGAAATAATTGCCGCCCCTGGCCCCGCCCCGACTCCACCCTTTTCCCTCCCCCATTCCAACCCCTTCCCCAAAGTCCCGCCCTAACTCCGCCCCCTCCCTGCCCCTACTGGATCCCTTCCCCAAATCCCCGCCCCAGCCCCGCCGCGTTCCCCCTCCTCCCCCATCCCTCTCTGACCAGCGAAATAGCTGCGGAGAAGTTCCCCTGCTCCAGCTGCCTCCTCCGCGAGCGCGCCACCGCTTCCTGTTTCTCTCCCCTCCCTCCCTGCCCAGCGAAACAGCTGTTATGCGGCGCAAGCGCTGGGAGGGAGGGGAGAGAAACAGGAAGTGGCGGCGCGCTCGCGGAGGAGGCAGCTGGAGCAGGGGAACTTCTCCGGGGGTGCTCAAATTTGCCGCCCCTGCAAATTTGCCGCCCTAGGCCTAGGCCTTGTCGGCCTAGGCGATAATACGCCGCTGGCTGACACTGCTGGAGCGAACACACTACCAGCAGCAGTGAGGCCGCAGCAACAAGGAAGCGGCTTGGGAAGAGGCGGCCCTAGACTAGCTGCCAGCAACTGGCGCCCCAAGCGAACCACGCAATCGGCGCCCCCTCCCCCAAACCCCAAGGGCAGATCTAGGCTGAGGTTTTTGGTAAACTGGGAAACATTTTTCCCCTTTTTTCCCTTTAATGTTTTTTAAGCTTTTTTTTTTTTTAAAACAGAGGCTTAATTATTCGTTTTCTCCGTCCATCCGTCCGTCTGTCCAACCAATGTTTCTGAGATCAGATAAAATAGAGACACGACATTTTCAGGATAGATTTGTACACGACAGCTAGATGATATTTCAGTCTGATTTCAAATAAAAATGCATTAAAAATGTTAATTATAATTTTTATTATTACAAATCCAAAATCAGCCATTACACTATCCTGCTTTAACTGCCATCACCACCACATCCAATATAGAAAGAAATAAGAAACCTCTTCAATGAACTTTAACCTGTATTTACAAAACACTCTGAATAAAAAACACTCTGTGCTCGTAAAACATGACTTTTCTTGCTTCAAGTTTTGAAAATTCAGTCACTAGTTCTTTTAGATCCAGTTTTCCAGCTATTTCATGCTCTATTGACATTGTGGCAAGTCCAACAAGTCTCTCTTGCACCATTGTTGAACACAGATCTGTTTTTATCAATTTTAACTTTGAGAAGCTACATTCCCCACTAGCTACGGAAAGTGGCAAAGTTAAAAGAAGGCGTAGAGCTATAAAAATGTCTGGAAAACTGTCTGTGAGTTTATTTTCACAAACAAACTTCAGTACTTCTTCAGGAGTGGAATGTTTCTTTAGTCGGCTTGAAAAAGCCTGAAGCTCCCTACACAAATCTGTAGCATCAATGTCTTTTGAATTTTCATGACTCAATGCCGACTCCAGTTTTATACAAAATTCTCTTATCCGTTTTGCTGTTTTCTTTTGCAAGCTGTGGATATCATATAGAAATCCAAATACTGAGTCTAGCTGCTGCATCTGTTGAAATCTTTCGTCAACTGAGTGAATAGCAGTATCAAGGACTGCGAAGTAGAAATTCACTTTGAACTTTTGTTTTGGGTTCTGAATGAGTGTGTCTCATGCTTCATACCAAAACTGCTGTTTCTTTTGCCGAATGTGAACTGGCTCTGGCTCAAATTCTGTCAGAAAGTCTATTTCTTCAGCAAGCTCAAGAGAATTTACCAGTGTTCTTTCAAATTCTTCATCGCTTCTGAATTCCACAAGCATATTTTTAGTTTGCTGCAGTTTTTGTTCCCTAGAATGTATGTTCAAGTTCTTTTCCTGAAGCTGCTTACTAGTGAGGTTAATCTAGAAAAGGATATTATACCACAAAATGAGTGAAGTCACAAATTTGAACTTGGAAAGGCCATTTGCAAGAGCTTCTGCATCTGAACGTGCCGTATTGCCAGATGATCCAGTAAAGGTAGTATCATCAGAAATGTCAGTTAGGGCATCATAAATGTTTCCAAGTTCATAGTGAAGAGGCTTCAAAGCATCAATGCGACTCTCCCATCTTGTCTGACTAAGTTGTTTCATAGTTAGAGAATTCACATGGCGAGTCAGAATCTCCCAACGGCGTGTTGAGCCTGAGAAAAAGAAAAACACATAAATACGTTGCACCAGGTCAAAGAAACTGCTTGCCTCCAAAAAGCATCTAGCAGCATCATTGACAACCAAATTCAGAGAATGCGCACTGCAAGGAACGAAAAAGGCCCTAGGATTGATTTCCATCATTCTCCTTTGCACACCATTGTCTTTACCCTTCATATTACTCCCATTATCCTAGCCTTGGCCACATAAGTTTTCAACAGATAATGATATTGTTTCAAGCGCTTGTAGAATAGTTTCAGTCATAAATGCTCCAGTCGTCTCCTTCAGTGGTACGAAACCCCAAAAATGTTCCTTTATGAGCACGTCAACATTATCTTCATCTGCAGCCTTTTCCATATCGACAAAACGAATTATCATCGTCATTTGTCCAACATGACTCACATCTGGTGTAACAGTCCCATATTATTGAAAAGTATTTTGCAGAATGGGCAGCTTCTACAATTTTCTTTTTAATGGCATTTGCTAGGATTTGAATCAGTTCATTCTGCATATTTTTTCCTAAGTAATGAACCTGTGTTTCATGATCAGTTATTTTACGTAGATGCCCCTTCATGACTGGATCAAACAAAGCTAGGTGTTCAACACATTTTTAAAAGTTTCCATTACCTGGAGTGTATAATTTTTCATTTCTACTGCGGCCACGGAATGCTAAATTTTGCCCACCGAGAATTCTCACTAAAGCAATCAGACGCTCTAATATTTGTTGTCAATATTCTTCTTTTTCCTTGATCACACGTAAATTTTCTTCATCAATAGTTTTTCCTTTTTTCAATTGTAATTCAAGTTCTTTCCAATTTTGTAAACATTCCAAATGCTCTGTACTTTCATGTGAAGAGAGAATTGAAGATATGTTTTTCCAGTCCTTCGAACCATTTTCAGTAAGTGATGTACCAATTGCTTGATTTCTAAACAACTTGCAGCAAAAGCAAAACACAGAGTCCTTCGGCACCGATTATTATAAATAGTTTCGATGAATTTCTTCCCCATTAATGAGTTTCCTCTTGTAATGCTGAGCAGAGAATTTTCTTTTATTTCCATCCTTAGGGAAGGGAAATTCATGAACTTGTTCGGGTCCATGTTCCACGAGAATTTGCTGCACACTGTCCTCACATCTGGGCCATGAAGCTGGGTCCCCATATTGTAACTTGTTTGTAACTTCCTCATCCTTTCTTCATTTACTTCAATTGATGCTTAACCATCTACCTATGACGTGTGTTAAAATCACCGTTTGACATGTATCAACTTGCGATATCTCTGCTCTACATGAATTTCCGGCTATGCGACCTTGATGTATATTCGAGTTAGGTGTCACTAGCACTGCAGCTCTCGCCTCTGGCGGATGTGTTTAATTGCGGCTGAGTTATTGCTTATCAAAATTGCAGAGTGGCTCATCTTGACCCTACGTCGCAAATTGAAAAAAAAAAATCGCTAAAATATTATTTATTTTTGCAGTAAATAAAAGATTTGACATATTAATAAATTCTCAGAAATGTAAAGAAATGAATTATAATTCATATTCCCTCCGTACATGCATGGGAATTGAAATAATGACATCTCTGTTATTTTATTTGTATTGTTTTTTCATTTTTCTTTTTTTTTATTTGATTTTTCCCCTCGAATTTGGCGCCCCATTTAACTTGGCACCCTAGGCGACCACCTAGTTCGCCTATATGGACGGGCCACCCCTGGCCTCCACAGCTGCTAGATGGTGTCAGTGAGAGCTGCAGCTGCCCAAACCCTGTGAGAACCAGGCCCCAGGTGCCTAAAGGTCGGCACCCAAAATCTAGAGCCTTAATTAAAGGCTGTTTATTAAATCTGGACCCAGCCCATCACTGTGTTCCTGTCCCATACGGCAGCTAGTCTGGGCCAAATGAGCTGTAGTAGGGAAGGAGAAAGCCCCTCCCCCATGGTGAGGGATCCCTCCAGCACAGGAGCCTCTCGTGTCTCCTCCCCAGCAGCTGCAGGCACAAGGCCTGTTCCTGAGAGGGCTGGGAATGGGGTGGGGGTGGTGAGGTTGGGGTGGAAGAGGGAGGCGGGTGGACAAGGGACAGAGGGACGTGGGCAGTGTAAAGCTGAGCCCCTGGTACTCTGCACGCTGGGCAAGACACTCAGGGGCCATTGTCATAGGGCTGTAACTCTGGCTGCTTCAGAACTTCCTCAGCCTGTGCCAAGGTCTGCACCGGCCCCTGCAGCCACTGAACAGCAGAGTCACAAATGGCCCCTCCCCTCTCTCCTTTTGCCAGTACAGGGGTGAATCTGGCCCATGGAGCCAACCTTCCCCTGCCTCGATTTCCACATTGATAAAATTATTTTATTATTATTCCTCTTTCTGCCTAAGGATGACAAAGGCCCCTTCATGCTGTTCGCTGTCCCAACAGCTTTCTAACTGTAGCAGGGCTCAAGCTCTCCACCGCGGCACCTCCTGCTGGCCGCTCCGGGAATTAGCTGAGTCCAGCCTGGAGTGCCCTCTGCGCATGGTGACTTGCCCGTTCCTGATCTCTCTCTCTCTCCATCATCTCTCTGAACCCACGTCGCTCTTCGACCACGGTGTCCTCTTCAGAGCACTGCTCTCCGGCAATGCCCACTACTCCATTCTCACCCCCCGCTCTCAGTCTGCACCTGCCTTAAGGGCAAGCCACAGTTTGTATCAGGCCACACTCCTCTGCAGCTAGGTGCTGTGTAAGGGGTGGACCCAGGCCTGCCCACTACTCTGGGTCGTGGCCCAGTGGCATCCCTACCCATACGCAAAGTACGCAGCTGCATAGGGCACCAGGAAACTTGGGGCTGCACTTCCCGCCGCTGGTGAGTGCTGGGGGGCAGTTCACCCCAGCACCCCCAAGCCAGCCCCACCCCAACGCCCACAGAGGCCTGGGGCAAGCCCCCCCCCCCCCACAGGACAGCTGTGTAGGGCCTCAGAATAGCTTGGGACGGCCCTGCCAGGGAACCTCAAGCAACAACCATGTCCTGCCATCCTTCTCTCCCCTCTACTGCTCGTGCTCCCTGGGCCACTTCCCCTTGGCCCTGGCACCTTCTCGTCCCTTCCTTTCAGGGGCCTCAGCCTGGCAGGTATCAGGCTGGAGCTTTCCCCCTGCTCCCCTGAGCCTGCCCAGCACTGCTCTAGCTAAGGTGCTATCCCTGGGAGCCAGTCCCCCTCCCTTGCCTGTCAGGGAGAGACTCCCCTCTGCTCTGCTGGGCAGCCCCTTCTATCTGGGCAGCCCCAGCAGCTGCCTCCTGTTTGGCGCCTAACAAGTCAACTCCTTAATTGGTTGCAGGTGTGAGCAGCCTCCCTGGCTGCTTCTGCCCCTCCCCCTGCTGGAGTGGGCCACCGGCACCACACCACTAACAGAGCCAGGATTTTGCAAATTCTCAACATCCTGTTAGTGTCAAAGAAACGAAAGTGGGTAAAGTTACTTTTATGCCAAAGTCTTTCCCTGATGTGGGTCTAGGTTACGACAAAAGGCAGTAAGTAAAGGAGAGAAACCAACTGGATTCTGAAGGGTGGGAGGGGAAAGTAAATCTCACTTACAGATTGTCTGTCCTGGGATGGTTGTGAGACTTCATGGATGTTGATTCCATTGCTGGGAGATGCCTGAATGAGAGAGGAAAGAAACCGTTTCAGACCTTTTTCTATTAAATACCTGAGTGTGTCTCGGTGTGTTTCTTTGTCATGATTAAAACAGACTTCTATGAGATCAGAGTGGGGACGCTGTTATAAATATAGAAGTCTTAAATCTCAGCTCTTTTCTCCTTTCCCCCTCCAGACACTCTGCCGTCTGCACTAGAGACAAAAAGAGGAGGATCCCTAGGAGCACACAGACAGGGTGAGTTTGCAGCTTAGAGTGTGCATCATACGTCGCAAACACAGATGCCTACTAGCATTGGAACCACTGTACTTCACTCCTGTGCAGGGCAGCAAACAGTACTGGTGGCTTTCAGCATCGAATTGCTCCCTCAAGGCATCCCTAATCCTTACAGCCCCGTGCTGGGCCCCTCTAATAGCCCTGGTCTCTGGCTGTTCAAATTCAGCTCCAGGTGTTGAACCTCCTTGGTCCATGCCTGAGTGAAGCTTTCACCCTTCCCTTAAATGTTATGGAGGGTACAGCACACGGCTATAACTGTGGGGATGTTGTCATTGGCCAGGTCCAGCTTCCCATACAGAGAGCGCCAGCGGCCCTTTAAACAGCCAAAAGCACACTCCACAGTCATTCTGCACCGACTCAGCCTGTGGTTGAACCGCTCCTTGCTGCTGTCAAGGCTCCCTGTGTAGGGTTTCATGAGCAACGGCATTAAAGGGTAAGCGAGGTCTCCAAGGATCACAATGGGCATTTCTACTTCCCCTATGGTGATCTTCTGGTCTGGGAAGAAAGTTCTGGTCTGCAGCTTCCTGAACAGGCCTGTGTTCTGAAAGATGCGTGCATCATGCACCTTTCTGGACCAGCCTGTGTTAATGTCCATGAAACGCCCACGGTGATCCACAAGCGCCTGCAGAACCATAGAGAAATAGCCCTTCTGATTGATGTACTCGGAGGCTAGATGGGCTGGTGCCAGAATTGGAATATGCGTTCCGTCTATCGCCCCTCCGCAGTTAGGGAAACCCATTTCTGCATAGCCAGCCACAATGTCACGCACATTTCCCAGAGTCACGGTTCTTCTGAGCAGGATGTGATTAATGGCCCTGCAAACTTGCATCAACACAATTCCAACGATCCAAACTGGTTTGCGACCGATCGGTAGCTGTCTGGAGTTGCCAGCTTCCAGACTCCAATAGCCACCTGCTTCTCCACTGGCAGGGCAACTCTCAATCTCGTCTTCTTGTGACACAGGGTGGGGGTGAACTCAGCACACAGTCCCATTATAGTGGCTTTCCTCATCCGAAAGTTCTGCAGCCACTGCGCATCATCCCAGACTTGCATGATGATGTGATCCCACCACTCAGTGCTTGTTTCCTGAGCCCAAAAGCGGCGTTCCACAGTGGTGAGCATGTCCATGATTGCCACAAGCAATCTCATGTCGTATGCGTTTTGCGAGTTGACATCATCGTAGGACTCCTGACTGTCACTTTGTAGCTTATGGAGTAACTCGACTGCAATTCGTGACGTGCTGGGGAACCGATCAGCATATTCCTCACAAGTTCAGAATCCATTCCCACAGACCGAAAGGGAAGACAGAGCGCGCAGTACAAAAAACATTGAAAAATGGTGCCAAATGTGGACGGAAGCACAGGGATTGCTGGGATGCAAAGCGATGCATCATGGAGCCTTGGATCAGGACCCAGAATGCCCTGCACCCCTGCATTCCACAAGCCACAGTGCCAGAACGGGAAGCAGTGCTCTGTGGGATAGCTGCCCATAATGCACCACTCCCAACGCTGCTGCAATTGCCCCAAATAAGGCCACGCCACTGCTCTTGCAGCTGACAGTAGCTTTCCCTGCTGTGGTCTCCGAGGGCTGGTTTAACTCAAAGCGCTCTACATCTGTAAGTGTAGCCATGCTCTTAGACAGGGTTCTGTCCATTTGCTGGATCTCTAGCAGTTCAATCTATCATAAAAGTACCTCACATTTGATTTCTTTGGAGTTTCATTCCAAAAACTTAAAGCTAAATAAACCTGGAGTTAGTCCTCATTTTTCTGCCCCAACTCAAACTACCTTCTTTCCCAAGTGGAAAATGTTGGGGAAGCCTGGAATGAGTGTGATTCCAGATGGGAATGAGAACAAAGGCCAATTCCAGCTCACAGTTACACCTGTGTAGCCTTATTGACTTCAGGGAGAACAGATTTTTGCACAAGAATAGATTTTGGTCTCTTCTGCTTTTCCACACCTGGTATCAGCAAAATCTCAGTCACTTTCCTCCCCTAAATGATGAGCACTTTGAGGGGAAAAAAGGAGCCAGGTCTGCTTGATCCTTCATTCGACACCAGCCTAGGAAACACACACCAGACCTGATGGGTGANACCTGTGTAGCCTTATTGACTTCAGGGAGAACAGATTTTTGCACAAGAATAGATGTTGGTCTCTTCTGCTTTTTCACACCTGGTATAAGCAAAATCTCAGTCACTTTCCTCCCCTAAATGATGAGCACTTTGAGGGGAAAAAAGGAGCCAGGTCTGCTTGATCCTTCATTCTACACCAGCCTAGTAAACACACACCAGACCTGATGGGTGTCACTACAGCAGCCTTGGTTGGACTGTTCTTTTGAAAGATCCTTAATGGTTCTTTTAAGATGCTGATTTTCAATGAAGTCTTTTTGTTCTGGGGGGCAGAGAACCCAACAGGGACTAGCTCTGTTTTGTCAACTCCTAGTCATTCAAAAGCTGAAAGGCTTTAGATTCAATGTGTTTAATGTTTGTACAGTGATTGTGAAGAGATAACACAGTATGACTGGGCAGTGGCAACCATCTACAGATCTGTGTCACTTCTAGCTATGACCTTTTTCTTACACAGTAGAAGCTGCTGCCTCCCAGCCTGCAGCCAGAGTGAGGTAGGGCATGTGGTGTAGAGACCATAGCTTGGGGGAAACACCTGCAGCAGGGCTGGGCTTTGCACTGGGCCATGTGGAGAGCTGAGGGTAGAAGCGCAAGGTTGAAAGAGGTGAGCAGGATGGGGAATGTTGCAGAGGTGTTTCCCCCCTCCCCCGCAGCCTCAGTTCGCTGATGATCTGGGTGGCAGAGCTGTGAGCTCCTGCCGGGCAACGCCACCAGCCTGCCCCAGTGCTCTGGGCTGCATGGCGTAGCTGGTTCTGGCCAGGCAGCACAGTAATGGGATGGGGAGCAGGGGAGCATGGATAGGGGGCTGGGGGCCCCGGGGAAGAGGTCAGGGGGCGTGCGTGTCTATAGGGGTCGGGGCGGTCAGAGGGCTGGGAACAGGGGGTTGGATAGGGGGCAGTGGTCCAGGGGGGCAGTTAGGGGAGAGGGAGAAGGGGTGATTGGATGGGGTGGGGAACCTGAGGGGGCAGTCAGGGGATGGGGGGTTTGGATGGGGCAGGGGTCCGGGGGGGCAGGAAGCAGGGGGGCTCAGATAGCAGGCGGGGGCCTGGCCACAACCACCCTCCATTCCATTTTGGAACCCCACTGTGGCTCTCAGTCCAAAAAGTGTGCCCACCCGTGACCTAGGAGGAAGGAGGCCCTCATGCCACCTCTTACTCAGACGTGTCTGTTGAAGAATTGAGTTTCGTCAGAGTACAGTAAATTTGTTAATTTTACATAAATAAATATTATGTAAATATGTGTGTAGAGAAATGTTTGATGACATAATTTTTTTGCGATATGTGTTTCCTACTTAGGCCCTTCCCTCGCATTAGCCTTAGGTCCCTCATAACCTTAATCCAGCTCTGTCTCTAGGATAGAGCAGCTGGTGGTTTTAACCATAGATACCTGTGGT
This sequence comes from Platysternon megacephalum, assembly GCA_003942145.1. NCBI lineage: Eukaryota > Metazoa > Chordata > Testudines > Platysternidae > Platysternon > Platysternon megacephalum. The sequence goes on along the minus strand of QXTE01000634.1, from coordinate 106,801 downwards.
AAGTAGCTGCCCCAACTCTGCTACTGGCAATGTGGCCGCCCCGGCAGGAGCAGGGAGATGCAGCAAGGGAGGAGGCAGAAAAGCAGCAAGATAGATGGGAGAACCCAAGGGGACTGTCTGTGACTGTTCAGGCTGTTATAGCGCTTGAGCAGCAAAGAATCCTGTGGCACCTTATAGACTAACAGACGTTTTGCAGCATGAGCTTTCGTGGGTGAATACCAGACTAACACGGCTACCCCTCTGATACTTGACACTATGCAAGGCACTGCATTTAGCCGTATGGAGTGGAAATCCATCAACCTCATGAAGAAACTTGCACAAATACAGACAGATCCAGACTAACACGGCTACCCCTCTGATACATAGCGCTTGAGTGTTCTCACTTGAAACCTAGTAGGTGAAATCTAAATACAGGACACACAACCAGTGGGAGGTTTGTGACATGGTTTATAACTGTTTGCCCTGAGGTTGGTACTCACATTCATGACCTGCTGTACACAGCTTGATGGGAGAACTGAACGTGGGTCTCCCATGTGCCCCATGAGTCATCTCACCATGGGACTAAAAGTTATAAGGCAGGTGATATCACCAAAATCACCTCCTCCTCCTCTCCCCCAGCACCTTTCCTGTGGAGCGAGGCAGGTGCCCACCTCATTCCAGCAAGAAACACCTTAGGCGCCTGAGCCACCTGACGTCAGGTGCTGGGTTCCCATCTGTGGGTTGCTAAGCAGACATAGATGCCCCTCTGCAGCCCCGATTTAGGCACCTGTTGTGACGGGTTGGATTATAGAAACCCCCTTGGGAGCTGCCACCCGGTGTGCCAAGACAACTTTTATTCCTGTTTTCCCTGCCAGCTCAGGACTCCAGCACCCTGTCTTGCTGAGCCAGACACTTCCGTCTGCTCCAACACAGACCCAGGGTCTGAATTACTTGCCCCAAAGCTGCAGGTTTACCTGAAAACAACTCACAGAAGTCTGCTTGTCTTTAGCACTTAGATGTCCAACTCCCAATGGGGTCTAAACCCTTTACCCTGTATAAAGCTTATGCAGAGTAAACTCATAAATTGTTTGCCCTCTATAACACTGATAGAGAGATATGCACAGTTGTTTGCTCCCCCAGGTATTAATACATACTCTGAGTTAATTATTAAGTAAAAAGTGATTTTATTAAATACAGAAAGTAGGATTTAAGTGGTTCCAAGTAGTAACAGACAGAACAAAGTAAGTCACCAAGCAAAATAAAATAAAATGCGCAAATCTATGTCTAATCAAACTAAATATAGATAATCTCACCCTTAGAGATGCTTTAGTAAGTTTTTTCCTTAGACTGGACACCTTCCAGGCCTGGGCACAATTCTTTCCCCTGGTACAGCTCTTGTTTCAGTTTAGGTGGTAGCTAGGGCATTCTTCATGATGGCTCCTCTCCTCTCTTTGTTCTGTTCCACCCCTTTATATATCTTTTGCATAAGGCAGGAACCCTTTGTCTCTCTGGGTTTCCACTCCCCCTCACTTGAAAAGCACCAGATTAAAGATGGATTCCAGTTCAGGTGACATGATCACATGTCACTGCAAGTCTTCATTGCCCACTTGCCAGCACACACATATACAGGAAGACTCACAGGTAAACACAGCCATCTGAAAACAATGGTCCTGGTTAATGGGAGTCATCAAAATTTCAAACCACCATTAATGGCCTACACTTTGCATAATTACAATAGTCCCTCAGAGTTATATTTTATACTTCTAGTTTTAGATACAAGAGTGGTACATTTATACAAATAGGATGATCACACTCAGTAGATTATAAGCTTTGTAATGATACCTTACAAGAGACCTTTTGCATGAAGCATATTCCAGTTACATTATATTCCCTTATTATCATGTTTTTATAAAACTATATAGACTGCACAATGTCACACCTGACTGTGAGAGGGGGCAGGGCTTAGGACACCCTTCCCCCCTTGTCGCCTCTCCCATTGGCTAACTTAGATGGCTCCCCGCCTAGTGAGCTGGCTTTTGTGAATCGCACTGTAAGGTGCCTGTGATGCCCATGCATTATATAGGGAGTTTTGCAGAGTTGTAGACTATGATTTTCTAGTTGCCTACAAGTTAAGCCCTGTGATGCTCAGCATTGCAACACCAAGTCATGGATCGCACCCTGTGCGACCAGCCTCCTCTCCGCAGAGCACAGCTGAGCAATTCCTGATTGACATGGGTGTGCACAGGACAGAGACAGAGCACAGGCTGGGTAGTGATACATCAGAGTAAAACCCAAACTCTCCTCCTCGAGGCCTGATATTCCCTGTGGGGACTGGGGGGACACAACCAAGTCAGGAAGCAAATCCCAGGACTCTACCCTCAACAACTGCAGCTGGGACAGTAAAGTGGAACAAACACGAAGAATTGTTTGTAATATTTTATTTTCAGTAAGTAACTAAAGGTGGTAAGTAAAGGGAGCCGAGAAGGAGCCTTAATAACCACAGCATGGAAAGGAGATCCCCAGCCACTGAGAACAGTTTTCTTAATGGCACAACAACAGTTCAGTCATCCAGGAATTAATATAGGGAATTAATGAGTTACAGTGTCACTTTCACTAACTTTTAATAAATCTCTGTCCCTCTCATGTTCCCGTTCCTTTCATACTGTCCTTTTCTATTCATTTTTCTAAGCCTCACTTCTGATCCCTGTTTATTTTCCTGTGTCTCTCCCACTCTCCTCCCCTCCCTGTCACAGATCATCCCCCATGGCTGCTCCATTTCCCCTGATTTTATCCCTTCCCCTCTTACTGCCCCCGGCTCATTCCCATCAGGGATATTTTCCTGTCACTCTTCTCAGTTCTGTTTTCCACCATTTCTCATAGACTCTCCCTTTCTGCTTGTTTTATTTTAATTTACATTTTTCTTTTTGCTTCTTCTAATTCCCTCTGGTTAAACCCGCCCTGTCCCTGCCTTTCCCAGTGCTGCCAACATCAGGAGTTTTTAAAAAAATCATGAGACTGACCCCTTGATGATATTTTAAGGTTATATAATGGGGTTTTTTTTGTCAATCTGCACCCATCTCCCCCTCCCACCCGTGTGTGACAATTACAGGGTTACCAGCTGTCCTGTAGTTACAGGGGAAGGTGACTTTGTCCCCTGCAGCAGGAGCTCTGGCTGGGAGACCCCAGTGAGATCTAATCCCACAGATCTGTACAAAACGCTCCCTGCTGCTGCTTCTCCCCAACCCCCCAAACCCTGATTGATTCATGCTGTGTCCCTGCCACCCCCACCTCCGCCTGTCCCCAGCCCGGCTGTTAGTTCTGCCCCCTGCCCAGCCTCCACATCTGCCCCTCAGGGCCCCTCTGCTCCTCCTGCAGCCACAGGGGTTCTTCCCGCTCTCCCTCCCATCCTTGAGACTGCAGGGAAGGGGAGGGGATTCCACAGGTCATAGAGATGAAGAGCCAGGAGCTGGGTAGACAGGAGTCCTCCAAGGTCATAGAGACTAGGGTCCGTGAGGCTAGAGAGGCTGATTTCCGGTTCCCCCCCTCTGCTGTGTGTCTCAGGGACACAGTCGGAGCCGGGATCCCAGCCACACCCAGAACCAGGGTCGGATTCTCTCCCCAGGGACGGAGCCCGGCGGGAAAGTGAAGATCGGGGCCTCGTCACCAGCATCAATAAATGTCACCTGCCCCCGGTCACAGTCCAGACAAACCCGGATCCTGCTGGGGACCCGGCTCAGGGGCAGGGGGGTCACAGGGGAGGTGAGAGCCTGGAACTGAACCCCCAACTCCACAGCCCAGATCCCCCCCCCAGGGCTACAGCTGATCCGTCCCTTCCTCCCCACAGACTCTCTGGCCACCCCCACAGCCCAGCCTCCCACATCCCCCACCTCCACCTCCCAGCAATGTCTCCCCGAGGTGAATCCCTCACAGCCCAGCACACAGCGCTCAGTGTCAAATCTCTCAGGGGTGTTGGGCAGTCGCTGCCGCGTGTCTCCCCGTGTTACACTTTTCCGATCCTCAGACAGGACGAGGTGTGGATGAACCGTGTCTGGATCCAGAGTCACATTTGCTGGGGAGAGAGAATCAGAGCGTTAGGGGCAGAGCTCAGCCCTGGGGGAGGCTGGGGCCATTTCTCACACTCCCCAGCAGCCCTGTTCTGGCTGGGACAGGCCTGGATCCCAGGGAGCTGCCTCTGTCCTGGGCACCTGAGACTGAGCAGGGACGTCACTGCAGCTCCTTAGTCTGTGTAATGGGACCCACTTCACTAGTTTTTTATTTGCTTGCTGAGGCTTCAGCTCCCTGCTCCCTCTGCTGGGGCTGCTCCATTCCCAGCAGCAGAGACACAGCCAGGCAGGTTTTGGTGAGGAGGGAGCAGAGGAGGCAGGTACCAGCTTTGAACCCCAGAGGGAAACTCCCTCCCCTAAATGCAGCCTCCACTCCCCAGCCGGGGTAGGAAGAGCCAATTAAGAAAAGAGAGTAGGGAATGGCATTGGGTGGGGTAGCCCCATCCCCAGCCTAGAGAGAAAGGAGGAGCAGGCAGCATAAGAGGGAGAGCGTCTCCCCAATCCAGGAAGCAGTGAGCAGCTCCAATGGGAGAGCCCAGCCCTGCCCAGAGGAAAGGATGTTGGAGAAGAGCAATGGGGAGACTCCCTGCACTGGGGTAGAGCAGAGGGATGTGTCAGCCCTCAGGGCAGAGAGCTCTGTTCACAGGCTGCTGAGGGAGAGATTTTCTGTTCAGCAGCCTGGGCATGAACTCAGCACTAAGGTTGGTGTCAGGAGTGTTTGTGTGACGTCAGCGTGGGAGCTCCTCACTGTTCAGTGTGTTGTTTTTAGGGCTGTGTGTGTCATGGTCGGTGTCGGTTTGGTTGGTAACTTTAGCTACAATCTCATGAAGACGTTTTCTGATAATTTAAAGACAATCTCCAGCTGCAAACTCACCCTGTCTGAATGTTCCTAGGGATCCTCCTCTTTTTGTCTCCAGTGCAGACAGCAGAGTGTCTGGAGGGGGAAAGGAGATGAGATTTCAGGCTTTCATATTTATAACAGCATCCCCACTCTCAACTCATAGAACTGTCTTAATTATGACAGAGAAACACACCGACAAACACACAGATATTTAATATAAAAAGGTCTGAAACCGTCTCTTTCCTCTCTCATTCAGGCATCTCCCAGCAATAGAACCAACATCCCTGCAGCCTCACAACCATCCCAGGATGGACAATCTCTAAGAGATTTACTTTTCCCCTCCTCATCCCCTCCCACCCTTCAGACCCCAGTTGGTTTGTCTCATTCACTTGCTGCCTTTTGTCGTAACCTAGACCCAGAGCCTGCAAAGACTTTGGAATAAAAGTAACTTTGCCCACTTGGGTCCCTTTGACACTAACGGGATGTTGAGAGTGTGTGAAATCCTGGCTCTAACTGTGAGCTGTTGGGTCTGTTTATTCAGTGTCTCTACAGAGAGCAGCACCATGGGGCCCTCGTCCTCCATAGGCAGAAATAGAAATAATATTAAAAGCATTTTATAAAAGGTGGAAATTGAGTTGGGGGAAGGTTGACTCAATTGGACAAATACACCCCTGTACCAGCAGGAGAGGGGTGACTCTGCTGTTCAGTGGCTGCAGGGGCCGGTGCAGACCTTGGCACAGGCTGAGGAAGTTCTGAAGCAGCCAGAGTTACATCCCTATAGCAATGGCCCCCATGTGTCTTGCCCAGTGCGCAGAGTGTCCGAGGCCCAGCTTTACACTGCCCACGTCCCTCTGTCCCTCGTCCACCCCCCTCCCTCTTCCACCCACCCTCACCACCCCCACCCCGTTCCCAGCCCTCTCAGGAACACGCCTTGTGCCTGCAGCTGCTGGGGAGGAGGCACCAGAGGCTCCTGTGCTGGAGGGATCCCTCACCATGGGGGAGGGGCTTTCTCCTTCCCTACAGCCCATTTGGCCCAGACTAGCTGCCGTATGGGACCAGAGGCCAGTGATGGGCTGGGTCTGCCTTTGAGAAATGTGCCCCATGGCTGGTGATGGGGCAGTAGATGGGGAGGGTTCTGAGTTATAGAGAATTCTTTGCCACATGTCTGGCTGTTGGGTTTTGCCAAAATGCTCGGTATACAACTGACCACCATATCTAGGGTGAGGAAGGAATTTCCCCCCCCAAGTCAGATTAGCAGAGAGCCTGGGGGGTTTTCTGCCTTTCTCTGTGGCATGGGACACGGGTCACTTGCAGATTTAAACTAGTGTCAATGGTGGATTCTCTGTAACCTGAAGTCTTTAAATCATGATTTGAGGACTCCAGTAACTCAGCCAGAGCTTAGGGATCTATTACAGGAGTGGGTGAGGCGGTTCTGTGGCCTGCAATGTGCAGGAGGTCAGACTGGATGAGCATGATGGTCCCTTTTGGCTTTAAAGTCTATGAGTCTGAGTCATTTCTTTCTTTAACAGTAATTCTCATGGCAAGACATATTTTTGGTAAAAATAAAGGTTTGAATTAATCCACCTGAGTGACTTGGACCCCAAGTGCATGACATTCTCACCCAACAATTAAATAGAAGCATCATCTAATTGTGAACCAATGGGCCAGAGCCACTCTCCTCCCCCAGTCTCAGAGGCTCATCCGAATTTCCATTCCTAGATCCCTTCTAGGTACCTTTGAACTTCCCCAGAGTCTCCAATAGCACAATCGTTTTCTGGGAGAAACCATTTATTCGCTCTTCCAGTTCAGGAGAAGTCTCTTCTGGCTGCTGGAACTTCCCCTTCTCACACCTGGAGAGAAACAATTTCAAGTGATTATATTTCATTGTGTGACTCATTATAAGTTCTCGCTAGTGAGTCGCTGCTCCAATATGCCTGGAGTTAGAATTCCTCGACTTCTCCCAGCCTCAGAGCAGGTGCGACACAGCCCATGGCCATACGACCTTCCCTTCAAAGGACTCATTAATATTCTTCAACTCTGGTCTGGGGAGATCAGCTCTGGGGACAAAAGGGGAATTGAGTCTCTATGGCCAATTCACTCCTTGGCCTCCATGCTCTGAGGGTTAGGAGTGAAGTGCTGTAGAAATCTGCCCAGGTGAAGTGCTGTAGAAATCTGCCCTCTAGGAACTAGACTGAGACACCAACTCCCGCCTCCCCAGGTCTCCAAACAGTCCTCAGGTGGGAAAGACTCTTGACCGCTGCTACCCTGGGCTGAATAGTGACCAGTGCTCCAACAGTGGTAGGCCCATAGTCCATCTCCAAAATCCTGAGGCAGCGAGGTGACATCTCTAGGAAATACTTGAGGTCAGTCTTGTCCACTGAATGGAGAATTCCAGAGTCTTCGATATAAGGGTGAGAACCTCAGGATGAAGTTGATCAGAGAGATTCGTATCCAACATGTGACCTTCCCCACACATTTTGCTGTAGAGCCCTGGGGAGATGCAGTGCTATCATCACCACCAAGCTCTTTTCCAGCGTTGTAAAATGTGAGGGGGAGTGAGAAAGAGCCACGTACCTGCTCAAGGTGCTTCTAATATCCTAGAAGAGAGAGAGACAAAAGAATTTCAGTCCCCTCTGACACACACAGGATTCCAGGGAAGAGATTTTGCAAATATGGGGAATAGAGGCCCTGCCAGGGTCATAGATTTCCTGAGCTAATGGGGGTTTTCCATCTCTCCTATCTCTATGTCTGTGACTTTGCAAAGAATAATAGTTATTCACATGTCAGCAATGCACACGCCGAGTTACACCATGGTCTCCGACTGCTGGACTCCAGTGCTTAGGATTCGGGAACCCTCCCTTCCCTGTGTGGGGATCTGGCATGTTTCTAATGACAGGTGCTGGTTTCCAATTGTCCCTGGGGGTGCTCAACCCCATACCCCACCCCCACTCCACCCCTTCCCCCAATGCCACACCCCAGCCCAACTCCTCCCGCTCCCACTCCACCCCCACCCTGCCTCTTCTCCGCCTCCTCTCCTGAGCACACTCCCTCCCTGCTCCTCCCCCTCCCTCCCAGCCTCTCCTGCACACAGTGGAACAGCTGATCGCAGCAGGCAGGTGGCCCTGGAAGGAGGGAGAGGAGTTGATTGGCAGGGCCGCCGTGGCCAGCACTGGGGGGGGAGCTGGCTGCCCTGGAGCACCCACCTGCATTTCTCATTCAGTCTCACCTGCAGGAATTCACTTGCTGGCTTCTGACACTTCCCCTCCATCTCATGGATCAGCTCACTGAGATGGGAAATCTGCTCAGAGAGTTTACTGACATTTTCATTCTGGATCCTCACAATCTCCTCGTCCAGCTTTTCCAGCTGGGCCAGCAGGAGTTGCTCTTGTTCTACCAGGAACTGCCGCAGCTGCTGAAATTCAGACACAATCTTCTGCCTCTCGGTTTGTGTTTGTTTCTGTATGAAAATAAGGCAATGTTGTAGGAGCAGCAGTGATCTGTATGCTCTTTATGACTATGCTCTGTATAACTTGTATGCTCAAAAGGTCTGTTACACTTTCCCACCCCCCCTTTTGTCTCCTCTCCCTCTTTGAATACCTGTGAAGTGGCTTCCCCCCTCCTGGAATGCTTGTGGGATGAATGGGCTGGTTGAACAGCTGGAAGATCAGAAGAGCTCCCAGGTAGACAAGGTGTCTGGGACTCTAATAGGCAGCGATCACACACCCAATGCATGGACACTGCATGGACACTGCCCGAGGTGAAGTGTGACCAACCAGACTTGGCCAAGTCATCTCTAGTCACAGGCCATGAGGAGCAGGTCCTTAAAAGGGGAAGGGGCCATGTGCTCAGCAGTGCACTCACAAGCTTGTACCTCCCGTGAAAGCCTTTCGCACGGACTGCCTGGCCAGTGATTCACCGCATTGCATCCATCGTGCCTCGGGAATCGCACCATCCATCGCTGCGCTGTGGGACACTTACCTTGAAGGATCCTGACATCTCCAGTGCTGTGCCTGTCCTGGGAGTGTGAGTATGCGAGTGTGAGTGTGACACCCCTCTCCCCCCCCCGTTCCTTTGAGCTTAGCTATCAGTATAATAAAAGTGCTGCTTTCTGCCAAACTCTGGTGGGTCATTAGTCCTCCCTAAGCTTACTAGCTGGCCCAATTTCGGGTAACAGGCAAGGTCTGGTCAGGGACATGGCTGGAGCCCGGGGTCCTTTCATAGAGAGCTGAGGGTGCAGGAGGGAGAATTTCTTTGAAAAACCTAAGATTTATGACACTTGACTCTACCCTGTGTGTACTAGGCAGAGGATTCTCTCACACCTTCCCCTTTGGCCCCGGTATCCCTCTGAAAGGGATGTTTCCATGTCTGTCATGGTCAGCATATTCTGTTATTTATGGTCTCTGGAAATTCAGACCCCGAGCAGCAGGAGGCAGGACTCAGCACTACACTGACAGAGACGCCAGGGGAGTTAAAAGAAACAAACATTTGAAAAATGCACAAAATGACCAGACACAGCGAACAGCACTTCACGGGGACATTCAGTTCACTTGGAGAGGATTTTTGGGCAAGCCACAAGGACTAGACATTAACTCATCAACTGAAAGGGAAGCTTAGGGCTTGTCCACACATGAATCTAACCCAGCAGTCCATGATCATGGAGAAACACACACAAATCCACGTTCACCAAGGCCACACAGGAGTCTGCCTCCAAACAGACCTCCCACTGTTAGTCCCTGCTGGTTCATAACAGGCACCTACCAGATACTCCCGGCTCTTCCCCTCTCCAGTCGCTTTCAATCCCAGCAGCTTTTCTCTCTCTTCCCTAAGAGTCTTCAAATGGGCCTGGATTCTTTCCTGAAGAAACAGAAATGATTTGGGAGGTTTCATCTGGATAGTTGAGAGGTGCTTGGAAGTGGGTGTTTTTCCACCTGAAACTCAAGATGACTGTGGTTCTAATCGCTTTGTGACATCAATAAACCTGTTTTGTAGAAGGTTTAACGAACCAAGTGACACAAATCCCCGAAGCCACCAGGGTTTCAATATGGGCTGGGATTTCAGCCCTGAAGCCCTGGGGACTGCACTGGTTGGGCAGAGCTGGTCTAAGCACCAGGGCAAAGCCCATGAGACCTCGGAAGGCCATTTGCCTGGTTTGAAGCTGCGCAGTCTGAGTTTTGTGGAGCACTATCCCTGTCTCGCAGGGACTCGGCACTGGACGTGGCTTTGTCTGATTCAAAAGGGAGAGGAGGAGACTGAGGATGCAGGAAGACACCTGTGACGGCGCGGGCAGGGCTGGGGTGGCATCTTCATGCAGAATGATGCAGGTGGGTGGCATGCTGGAAAAGGCGGTGGGTGGCCCACGCAGGGCGACTGATACTGGTGAAGACGGGCCCATGCAGGCAGGCGTGGGCATGTCCTATGTTCTGGGGATGCCTCAGTGATCACCCTAATTAGACATGATGCAGATTTGTATAAAGAACGGGTTGGGGTTTGCCCCAGTTCTGTCCTAACCCTTTCGGTGGCAATGCCCCCTGGGCAGATACCCCACGGTTCCATTCCCTGGTAAAGATCCCGGAAGCAGTGCATTCTGGGAGAGTTCAAAAGGCTGCCTGGTGGGACGAATGGAACCACTTTGGCTGCTCCTTGCCCATGTACACAACAGAACAGGTCAGACTGGCACCGGTCAGCTCCAGCCTGTGGTACATTTTGCTACAATCCAGTCTAATCCCAGTGGTACTTGGCATGGACCTGAGCTGTCTGGAGCCCTTTTGTGTGCGGACTGAAGGTGCTCGGGGTCCCACACAGCGTTTAGCCCAGTGATCTCCTCTAGTGCAGGCCGGCAGCATCTGAGTTCAATCCCTCATGGAGCAACACAGGAGTTCAGAATCCCAGTGAGAAACCTCCTCTCCCTGCTGGGCCTGGGACCTTTACCAAGGCGTCTCTCCCTCCTAGCGGATACACTTCATCACTGGGTGGGGCTGATGCTAAGATGGCAGCATGGCAAAGTGGTTCAGGTCTTGGACAGGGTCTGGGGATATCTGGGTTCTATGCTAAGTTCTGTCACTGACATGCTGGGTGACTGTGGGCAACTCGCTGCCCCGCTTTGTGCCTCAGTTTCCCTTCCCACCTTTTGTCTAGCTAGACCAGTGGTCACCTACTGGTCGATTCCTATTGCCCGCTGCTGCTAATACAGGCTCCCTGCCTGCCCCAATGGTACTGCACTTCCAGAAGCAGCCAGCCTGGGGTGAGGGCAGGGGTCTCTGCACATGTCTCCTGCCTGCAAGCACCGCCCCCGCAGCTCCCATTGGCCCCATATGGGGAACTGTGGCCAATGGGAGCTGTGAGAGCGGTGCCTGCAGAGAGAGGCAGCGCGCAGAGCCACATGTCCCCCCCCCGATTGGCCCCTTCTGGGAGTGGCGTCGGGTTGGGGCAGGGAGCCTGCCTTATCCCTGCTGACCGTGAGCCGCCTGAGGTAAGTCAATGCCGCCCAGCTGGAGCCAGCACCCCGTACCCGCTCCTGCACCCCAAACTCCTGCCCCAGCCCAGAGCCCCCTCGCACACTACAAACCCCTCAGCCACAGCCTGCACCCCCACCCAAACTCCAAACCCCTGCCCCAGACCAGTGAAAGTGAGCAGTGGAGGGGGGGGGGTATGGAGTGAGTGGGGCTTCGGAGGGAGGCTGGGGGGGTCTTGGGGAAGGGGTGGGGTAGATCCTGCTTTTAAGACTTGATATTTTGCCTCTGTTGCCACACTGCCAGACCATTAATTTTGTGATAGCATCTCCCACACAATGAAGACTTTACAGAGCTGAATGATGAGTCACACCCGTGACAGGTAACTTTCAGTGAAATTAGCCTGTAATTAAAAGCCAAAAGTTAACCCATTAAATTTGACAGCAATTCCCTACCTTGTACTCCTGGACAGTCACCTGTATGGGAACCACCGTGTGAGTGTGGTGAGCCCGGGATCTGTCACACACCACACAGATGGGGGTTTGATCCTCTTCACAGAACAGTTTCAGAGCCTCCTGGTGTCTCTCACACACCCCGTCCCCTCCTGCTCCCTTTGCTGCCTGTAAACTCAGCCGCTTGGCAATTTCTATGATATTTGCCAGCTGCCTGTTGGGCCTGAGGTTTCTCTGTTGCAAAGTTTCTCTGCACTGAGGGCAGGAGGCGGCTGTATCGGATCCCTCCCAGCACTGGCTCATGCAGGCTCGGCAGAAATTGTGCCCACACTCCAGAGTGACAGGTTCTGTGAAATACTCCAGACAGACGGGACATGTCGCTTCCTCCTGGAGACTTTCCACTGGGTTCTCTGCAGCCATGGCTCCCTCTGGGCAGCGGAAAAAGCTTTGTTTCAATTTCCTGAATTCACACTATGCCCCGCCTGCAGCAGCAAGGGGGTGTTTCCTTTCCTGAAAATGACTCAGGCTGTTTGCTGAGCAGGAAGGACCCAACCAATTTCACCCCTGGAGGCTTTAGTGAAAAAATGTACAATCACACCTGTGACAGGTAACTTTCAGTGAAATTAGCCTGTAATTAAAACCCCAAAGGGCTCCTGGCCTGTAATCAGCCCCTATGCTGGTGTGGAGGGTCACTGAGGCGTCCCCCTGTGAGGATGAGCCTGGAGGAGCAGGAGCTGTGTGTCTTGGAGTGATAGTCAGGTTTGGCAGAATTTTTTTTAATAATATATAATTTTGACAGATAATGTTTATTTTAAGCAATTTTTATATTTATTGATTTAAACTTTCAGAGTTGCACAACAACCTGGGTTTTAAGCATTTCATTCCAATTAAAATTTTCACGGTTGTGGGAAATTATGGGGGGATCAGACAATATTTTGGTCAGACCAGAACTATTTAATGACACTAGACACTGAGATTCCAAAAGTTGAAGCTTTAGAACTGTTAAAATTGTCTGTGACCAGCTAAATCTCCCCCCTCCCCCAGGGCAGTAACCCAGTGCCTCCCCCACCACCACACGGACAGAGGCTGAAAGTCCATCTGATGGCGGCTCAGGGGCCTGTGGAATGTGCTGGGATCTCAGCCTGGGCCCTAGGGGGGCAGGTGACCCTGTAACACAACCACACCCAGCAAGGCCTGCACCCATTTTCTCCCTGTTTGTCAGTCCCAGCAGAGAGACCAGGGGCTGCAGGGAGACCAAGCTCCTGTCCCCCAGGTGAGGGCTGGGGCCCAATGGCCGAGGGTAGCGGGTGTGCGGGGAGCTCGCACTAGGGGCCTGCAGGGTACCTGGTGTGGGATAAACAGAGACCTCTCAGGCCACTTGCCCATTGTGGCTGCAGGAGGGGATGTGGGGACAGACTGAGGAGGCCTGGGGCAGTCTGGGAAGCCGCCATCGGGGACAAGGAGAGGGAATTCAGCTGTGTTGGGGAAGCCGGGCTGCGCAGAGATGCTGCTGCGGATGCAGCTAGTTACCCGGGTCCAGTTTTGCAGCAGTTTAACAAAGTGGTTAATAGATGTTGCAGCTCAGCGGAGTGAAGTGCTGATCTTTTGCTGGTGTCCGCGCAGCTTGAGATTTGCAGGCATCGTTCAAACACCTTTCCCCTGCTGCTGTCTCAGGTACCTGGGTCTTCACTCAGCATTGCAGAGCAGAGCAGATTCAATGCTTTGGTACAGGGTTACGGAAAGGAAAAAGACTGGAATGGTACATATCGTACCTGTAATTTCTCTCCCCTGGCTGTCGGATGTACCGTGTGCAGCTGGTTACTTAGAGACATTCAGTCAGACAGCTGGGGTGGCATTTTTGTGCTCTGCCCCTTTCTCAATAATTTGTGACTGTAACTTTACCCACTCGGTCCCTTTGGCATCACTGGGATGCTGAGACCTTTCAGGATCAGGACACTGAATCGTAAGCTTTCCGGGTCTATTTGCTCAGCGTCTGCTCAGAGCTCAGCACCATGGGGCCCTCGTCCTCCATAGACTGTGATGCGAAGAGACACACAGGCATTGTATAGATGGGGAAACTGAGGCAGGGATAGGGCTGGTTCAATAGGCCCCCTATTCAGTGGCTGCAAGGGCCAATGCAGACCTTAGCAGCCGCTAGGCAAGTCCTGAGCTCCAGCCAGAGCCGCATCCCTGGTTTAATGGTCCTAAGGGTCTTTGCCAGGGTGCAGAGTACAAGGGGCCACACCCCTCTGTGACGAAGTGGGACTATTCTTAATGTTTCCTCTGAATACTGTGTGGGTGCCTCAGTTTCCCCTATGCATTTCTTAAGTCTCTAGGTGGGGGGATGAAGACCAGTGTGCATAAATCCCTGATACTCTGTCTCCCTGGCAACAAATGGCCAGGGCCCTTCCCCTCTGCAAGGGAATAGCTAAAGGTGAACAAAGAGATCAGGTGACCTCCTGGCCCAGCAGAGAGACAAAGCCCAGAGAAGGAGGGGCTGGGGGGGGCGTTTCAGTTTGGGCTGGCTGGAAACTAGAAGTGAGGGCAGACNGAACAAAGAGATCAGGTGACCTCCTGGCCCAGCAGAGAGACAAAGCCCAGAGAAGGAGGGGTTGGGGGCGGGGTTTCAGTTTGGGCTGGCTGGAAACTAGAAGTGAGGGCAGATGGGGGTGTCTGCCTCGCTGGGCCCCAGTATGAACCCAGCGGAGGGGTCCCGCTCGCTGGATGACAAGCTCTGTTTTAGACCGTGTTCCTGTCATCTAATAAACCTCTGTTTTACCGTCTGGCTGAGAGTCACGTCTGACTGCGAAGTGGGGAGTGCGTGCAGGACCTCTGGCTTCCCCAGGACCCCGCCTGGGTGGACTCGCTGTGGGAAGCGCACGGAGGGTCATATGCTAAATGCTCCCAGGAGAGACCCAGGAGGTGAAGCCGTGTGAGCTTCTTGCCCTGCAGACGGTCTGCTCCATGGGAGAGGAGGCTCCCCAAAGTCCTGACTGGCTTTGTGGGGAGCAATTCCAGAGCATCGCCCGGGGACTCCGTAACACCCTCTATCCCTTTCCCCTCCTCCAGCCTGTCCCTGCCCCAACCCCACTCCCTCCCGCCCCTCCCAGGAGCACTCCCTGTGCCTGCAGCTGCTGGGGAGGGGGCACACACAGCCGTGCTAGCCAGCACAGGAGCCAGAGCACAATGATGGGCTGGGTCCAAACGTCAAGAATGTCTTTTGATTTAGGGTCCAAATTTGGGTACTGACCTAAGTGCTGCGGGGCTGGTTCTCCAAGGGGCTGGGCATCCACAGCGCCCACTGACTCCGGCTGCAGCTGTGGATGCAGGTGGAACACATGCCCTGAAGTCCTGTATTTCGAGGAGATAAACTGAGTCACCCAAAATTAGGCCATTGTTGTGAATTTAGGCCTTACCGACTTGCCCATTAACAGCAGGATGTGGCTTAGTCTCATTGTATGTTGCTGTTTATACTTGGTCACTGCTCCGTCCCATGATTGTAAGCAGCAGAGGTGCTGACCCCATGGGTGCTCCGGAGCTCACCCCCCACGGAACAAATATAGGGGGTGCTCAGCACCCACCAGCCACAGCTGTTCTGCGGGGCTGCCAATGAGCTGTTTGGTTGCTAGGGGAGGTGCCTGGAGGAGGGCGGAGAGCAGCGAGCCGCAGATTGGCTGTGGCTTCGGGCAGGGGTTGGAGCAGGGGCGGGAAGAGGCAGACAGAGGGCAAGGCCTGAGGGGAGGACGCAGAGTGGGATCGGGAAGAGGCAGAGCAAGGGTGGGGCCTCAAGGGAGGGGCATAGTGGGGGCGTGGCCTCAGGGCAGAGCAGGGGTGGAGCACCCCCAGGGAAAAATAACGGTCAGCGCCTATGCTCCCACTGTCTGCCGGGGGTGGAGGGAAGTATTTGAACAAGAGTCCCCCACTTCTCAGGATAGTGCGCTAACCACTAAGCCAATGTTTTGCAAACTGGTGGGTCCTGACCCAAAAGGGGATTGCAAGGCTATTGTAGGGGGGGGCCACGAGATCACGGCAAATATTATGATTACCACGGGTACGAGTGGAACATGGAGGTCATGGATTCTGCGATTTTATTTGACCTCCGTGACTCCATCTCCGCACAACAGGGCTTCATCTTCAGCCCCACACACGTGGCTCCCGTGGGGGCAGTGCCTGTAGGCAAGTGCAGGGCAGCGAGTGGAGCCACCTGGCCCCCCCTTCCCGGGGCTGCAGCCAGGAATGTCTGTGTTGTGCCGACAGCTTGGTTCCCACGGGGGCCTTGGGCTGAAGGGGCAGGGCTGGGAGCTTGCCTGCCCAAGCCCTAGCTTCACCCACCCCCCATGGTTGTGGGCTCTCGCCTTCCCCCAGCCGCCTGCCTGCTGCCCGGCTCGGTTTGCCAGCTGGGCTGGGGTTTCACACGTGCTGTCACTGTCAGCTCACCTAGTCTTGGGTTCAAAGCCGTACTGGTGTATACCAGAAATGGTTTGCCAAAGTGATGTTCAATAACATGATTGAATTTCTTTACAAACTCAAGGTAAAACTTGGTTGGAACAATAGTGGATGGTATCTGCTTTTGCAGCCTGGTTCCTGTATGTCTCATGTGATCTTGCCAAAATCTAAAGTTGAGAGGCAGGAGAGCTGCTGATTAATTCAGGCAGCAGCTGGCGTGGCCAGTTCCTCCCCATCCCAACCCCTGTTCAACTCCCCTGCCTCCCCGCCCCCACAGCAGCGGTTGGCCCATGACTGTTTCCCCGCCCGCCCTAGGACTGTCTTACCTACCATACTGCTTCATGGGCTCAGGTGTTTTTGAAAAGCAACAAGAGAGGATGCCAGCTCATGAACGGGCGTGTGTGTGTATGATCACAAACTGGAGAACTGGGAGGAGGCTGATGTGGCTAGTAAGTAGGTTAAACTAGCAGAATAACATTGCTGTTGTGATGTAGGAATAAAAACACTGAATATTGTCCCCTTTTGTCCTTTTGAGCCATCTTTATATTATGTAAGAACATGTCCGTAAAAATGTTTGGTTGTCCATAATTTTTTTCTATACTGTCCATAAAAATTATTTTCAGCACCTGGCAACCCTGGTCCCAGACACATTCTGAGGGTAACTCTCCTGTGAGTGAGACGCTGAAGCAAAACGCTTCACCCTGGGAATTTTCCCTGTCAGCGAACACAAATGGGGGTAGAAGCCATCCACTTTTAGAGAAGCTGTTTTACCAGGGAGACGTATCTTGGGAACCCTTCACCAACTGGCCTCCAATTTGGCCCCTGGCCCGACCCTGCTCCGCCAGGGCACACCAAACGTCCAGGCAAACTGAGGGATGGTGTCGATCTTAGTGCACTTACACAGAAAGCTGGTCTCATCCGTAACTCTAGTCATCCCGGTGGTGCACTACAATAAGGGAGGTGACGTGACAGGACCCCCACATCCTCCTCCAGCCATGGGGCGTGCAGCTAAGCAGGTGTCTCCCTCTGTGCAGGGAGGCCTTAGCACTTGCCCCTCTCATTGGCTAGCTTAGGTGGCTTCCCCACTACAGTGCTGGCTTTTGCGGATCACAGTCTCAGGGTGTGTTTACACTACATCTCCGGGAGAGGCAGTTGTTAGATCGACAGACGAATTCCTCCGTTGACCTATCTGTGTCTACATCAGGGGTTAGATCGGCCTAACTACGTCACACAGGGTGTGAAAGTTTTCACAGCGCTGAGCGTTGTACCTAGGCCAACCTAAGTTGTAGGTGTAGACCAGGCCTTAGGAAGAATAAGGGTATCGCTACAGTCGCTACTATAGCAGAGCTACAGTGCTACAGCTGTGTCGCTGAAGTGCCGCAGTGTAGATGCATCCTGCATTGACAGAAGTGTTTTTTCCATCGCTCTAGTTAATCCCCCTTTCTGAGAGGCCGTAGCCAGGTCACCGGCAGAATTCCATTGTCTGCACCGGGGGGTTAGGTCCATCTAGCCATGGCACTCAGGGCACACAATTTTTCACCGCCCTAGGTGAGACTAGGTTGATCTAAGTGTTAACTGTAGAGCAGGCCTAAGAGGGTTTCCCTGGAGCTAGCAAGAAACACAGGGGCTGAGGGATTACCTGGCAGCTTGGTGTGTGTGAGTTAGAAAGCTAAGAGAAGCAGTCCTGAGTGTGATCCTGGCAGGAAACTGAGACAGAGCTGGCTTCAGGGCAGAAGTGGAGTTCTGAGTAAGGAAACTGCTGGCTGCTGTTTGTGTCTATCCTGTTCAGGGCACAGGAATGTGTGGACATTGTTTGTAAATAATAAATATTGCTCCAAAGAAATATCTGACTCCTATTATCCATTTCTCCTGCCAATGGAAGAACCTAGCAAGGCCCAAATGCTGGCTAACTGCTCAGGTCAAAGAAGCGATGGTAAAACCAGGGTCAGAATCTAGACCTGTGGAGGCAAATGCATTGGTGGGAAACATTTGCGGGGAGCTCCAGCAGCAAAGAGTCTGTGCAAACGCTGGCTGTGATAAATTAGGTAGCTCCCTTTTGTGGACACCCAGCCAGTCAGTAGCTATAGAATCCTCCTTAGCAACTGTACCCTAATTGCCTTACCTGTAAAGGGTTAAGAGAAGCTTTACCTGAGTTGGCACCTGACCAAGGGAACCAATAGGGAGACTGTACCCTTTCAAATTGGAAAAACTGCTGGGTGTGGGGGGTTTTGTCTTTGTCTCTCAGGCTGGAGAGAGGGGAAGGCAGCAACAAGCTGTAAGCTCTGAGCCAGGTATGGGAAATCATTAGCATCATGCCTAGAAACTCCACGTTTGGAACGCCAGATACGTAAATAGTACAAGAAACGTTAAGACAGATGCGATTAGGAACCTTTTTGGTTGTTTTGGTTTGTGGATTCTGTGCTAATCCCAGGTGCTTTTGTTTTGCTTGTAACCTAACCCCAAGAAAGTTATTTTTGGTGTTTAATCTCCAAAGCCTGAGTTTTCAGATGTGTTTCTTTCTTTTTTAATAAAATTTACCTTTTTTTTTTTAAAGAATCCTTTGATTCCAAAGTCCTTAGACAAGGGGTTTGTCTGTGCTCACATTGCTAAGGCAGCTGGTTGGTATTTTATTCTCAAGACTCCCCAGGAAAGGGGGTGAAGAGGCTTGGGGGAATAGTTGTGGGGATAGGGATTCCAAGTGACCCTTCCCTGAATATTTGTGAAAATCACTTGGTGGTGGCAACAATATCTGTCCAAGGCAGAAGAATGTGCCTTGGAAGAGTTTTAACCTAAGCTGATAGAAGACAAGCTTAGGGGGTCTTTCATGCGGGTCCCCACACCTGTACCCCGGAGTTCAGATTTGGGGGGGTATACCCTGACACTGGCTAACGGCTCAGGTCAAAGAAGCAATGGTACAACGTGGATCACAATCTAGACCTGTGGTGGCAAATGCATTGGTGGGAAACATTTGCGGGGAGCTCCAGCAGCAAAGAGCCTGTGCAGAGGAGCAGATTGCTGCTCATTGTGGACTTGAGCATGTCCAGCCGTGTGTGCTGAGCAGTCCCCATTGTCCCTGCTCTCCAAGCTGACACGCCTCTCCCCAGAGTCAGACAAAACCCAAAGATGGATCCCTGGCTTTCTTGGGGTTAGGTTACAAGCAAAACAAAAGTATTTCCCCCCAGCAGAACCAGCCCACACAGTGATTAAGAGTTCAGTATTGGTCCAAGGAGAATGACTGGAAGAGACTGGGGCAGCTGGAATGGGGCAGGGGCAGGGCTGGATTAACGCAGGGGCTTTAGGGGCTGTAGCCCAGGGCCACAGGCTAAGGGGGCCCCCGCAAAAAGATTGCTGGGCTGCCAAAAGTCCAGATCTTTTGCAGGGCCCCCTTAGCCCTGGACCCCGGGCTGTAGCTACTAACACCTCTGCATTCCAGCCCTGCCTGGCAGGGGGGGGGGGAGGGGAGGCGGCTCCTCACACTGCCATGCCCCCCCCGCTGGAGCTGCAGCTGCAGCTGCGAGCATCAGGAAGCTCTGTCCGCATGCTTCCCTCCCCTGTATGCTCCGCCCCCCACAGCTCCCATTGGCCGAGAATCACATCCAATGGGAGCTGTGGGGGGCGATGCCTGTAGGCAAGCGTAGGGCAGCGAGTGGAGCCCCCTGGCCCCCCTTCCCAGGGCTGCAGCCAGAGACGTCTATGCCGTACCGGCAGCTTCAGGGTCAATCAAGGAAGAGCAGCGCGGGGCCAAGGCAGGCAAGGTGCCTGCCTCAGTCCGGCTGCGCCACCAAACAGGAGCTGCCCCAGGCAAGAGCCCCGCACCCTAACTCCCTCCCAGACACCACACCCCTTTTACAGTCTTCCTTCCAGCTCTTAGATGGCATTAGGCTGGGCTTTAACCTTAGACTGCACATTCATACAGCTTTGAATATTTACCATAAAATCTCCCTCCAGCTCAAGGGTTGCTTCTGATTACTGAGTTGCTGTGCTGACATTTTTATGCCTTATCACTAGCAAATACCAGCTGCCTATGTCCCTGACCCAGGGAGCCCCTGATCTCCGGCTGGTCCCAGGCGGGTGGTTTGATGTTCAGCAAGACACAGCCAAGCCAAGGCTCCTCTGCACATAGATTGTCACTGAAAACACTCAATGGGGTTTAGTTCCCACCCATTGTTTCAGTGCACGTCTGCTTGTGGCTGTGGACACGCGCCTCATTGTGAATTAAGAATGTCCTAGTTCGATTGAGGACACGTCTACACAGCACCTGGGAGATGTGATTCCCAGCCCGGGTACAAGTACACATGCTGACACTGCTGGAGCTAGCACACTGCCAACAGCAGTGAGGCCGCAGACACAAACTGTAGACAGACCCTGACTTTAGTGTTCTTGTTTGTTTGTTTCCTTCTCCCCCTTTTCCTTTCATTCCCTTTCTGCTCCGTTATCACCCGCTGCTCCCCATTCCTTGCCGATGTAATTCCTGCTTCCTTCTTTCCTTATCTTTCTCCAGCTCCTCCTCCTGGCCTCTCCTTTCTCCTTTGCACCTATGCCGCTGATATGAGACCTCCCATTATCAGCAAAGCCATTTCTGATGCAGAGAGAACAGAATTGGAGTGATCCCAGCATCCCTGGCCTCAGCGACTCCTGTACGGGAAATCCAAGAGGAAACCAAATACCCCATCTGCCTGGAATATCTGACAGACCCAGTCACCATACAGTGCGGGCACAACTTCTGCTGAGTCTCCATCACTCAGTACTGTGAGAAATGGGCAGATATGGCCTATGACCCTTTGTGCTGCCCCAGCTGCAGAGCCCAAATCCAGGAAGTGGCTCTCTGGGATAACTATCAGCTGGCAAATATAGTGGAAAAAATCAAACAACTGGATTTCAAACCAGGAAAAGAGAATCTGTGTGAGAGACACGGCAAAGCCCTGGATCTGTTCTGTGACGAGGACGGGGAAGCCGTGTGTGTGCTTTGTGATTGCTCCTCAAAGCACAGATCTCACCAGGTGCTTCTCATGGAGGAGGCTGCCCAGAAATAACAGGTAGGACACACTCTGGATCCGGGTTAATTCAATCCTTCCCTTTTCAGACTCAGTCTCTCAGAGCCACTCCCACTTTCCCAGATTTCCTCCCCTGATCTCTGGCTCCACCTAAATCTCTGCCCTGCAGGATCCTTTCTCTGGGCAGGTGCAGGGAGCCCTACTCACTGGTGGTGCCCCACCCTCTCAACCCCACACTGTTCATTAGGGAGAGGTGGGCACTAGATCTCCATGTGAGGCACTTTCCTTGCACGCAGGATTGAAGCAAGATGTGTCCGGGCTGCTGCCTGGCCAGGAATCGAAAGAATGAGCTGCCCCACCACACCCCTGACAGCCCAGGCACTGCCAGCAGGGCATCCACATTAATCATGAACAAAGCAGCTCTCACTCTGCTGCATGGAACACCTGGGCACCGGAAGAGAGGGGGCCCAGGGGTCATGTCACAGGCCCAGCCTCCTGCCCCTCCTCTTCCCCCCGAAGCCCTACCCAGACTGGAAGCTGGCGCCCAGCCCGGGTAAGCACAGGGAGCCCGAGCAGCTGTGGGGAGCCACAGACCCTCCACCTGTCCAGGATGGAGGGCACCCGATAGCAGCTCCCTGCCTGTGTCCCCACCCCCTGGTATCTAGCCCATATGATTGAAAAGAAAAGTTTGAAAATGTGGCCCAAGCAAAACTGATAGAGTGATGAGAGCCTGATCTAATAGCTCTGAGAGGAGGAAACTTCCCCTTGCATCTCAATAGGGTGTTCCCTCCAAGAACTACTACTCTGGGGTCCTCAGCCACCTCTCCCCAGCGGGGGATCTGTGCATGGCATGAACGGAAAAGGGCAGTGGACCCATCTCACCCTGCCAAGAAAATAAACATGATACACAAATCTGTGCTGGCAGCTTACATGTACCAAGGTCCCTGCCCCAAAGAGCTTGCAGTCTATAAAGATAAGAAGAGACAAATTCCCCCTACGCCGGGCCCTGTTTGAACTCAGTGTTTGTGTATTACTCAGATTGAGTGGCTGCAAAATTGTCCCTTGAAGCTCTCAAGTCTGTGAGTCATTGTTGGGGTATGTCATAAACAGATAGTTAAGGGTTAATGCCTCTTTTACCTGTAAAGGGTTAAGAAGTTCACCTAGCCTAGCTGACACCTGACCAAAGGAACCAATGGGGGGACAAGATGTTTCAAAAGGAAGGAGGGAAGTTCCCTTTGTCTGGGTCAGTTTTCAGTTCTGGCCGGAGAGGAAAAGGAATCAGGAATCAAACAGGGTAGTGAGTATTTAGTGAAGGAATTAGCTTATGTTTCTTTTCTGTTTGTGACTTGTCTTGGGCATTATAGGTATAATCAAATTGACTATTTTTTGATGTACTAAGGATTTTGCCCAGGGGGACATCCTTTGTGTTTTAAATCTGTTGTCTGTGAGATCAGCTTGTATGCTATCTCCCAGAGGTTTTTCTTTTACCTTTCTTTTCTTTAATTAAAAGCCTTCTTTTTAGAGACCTGATTGATTTTTCCTTGTTTTAAGATCCAAAGGAGTTGGATCTGGGCTCACCAGGAATTGGTGGGGAAAAGGAGGGGGGATGGTTAATTTCTCCTTGGTTTAAGATCCAAGGATTTTTGGATCGGTGTTCACCAGGGAATTGGTGGAGGAGTCTCTCAAAACTACCCAGGGAAGGGTTATAGTACTTGGGAGGGAAAGGGTTTTGGGGGAGAAGACAGAGTTCCCCAAATAACTCCAATATTTGGGTGGTGGCAGCATACTGATCTAAGCTGGTAATTAAGCTTATGAGTTCCCATGCAGGTCCCCACATTTGTACCCTAAAGTTCAGAGTGGGGGTGAAACCTATGACAGGGTATATCCACACTACGAAATTAGGTCGAATTTACTTAAGTCGACCTTTAGCGTCCGATTTTATAAAGTCGAAGGTGTGTGTCCCCACTAGGCACATTAGGTCGGTGGAGTGCGTCCTCATTGCCATGGCTAGCTTCGACTCACAGAGCGATGCACTGTGGGTAGCCATCCCACAGTTCCTGCTGCCCATTTGAAATCTGGATTAGGCTCCCAATGCCTGATGGGATAAAAACATTGTCGCAGGTGGGTTTGGATACATGTCGTCAGCCTCCCCTCCTCCCTCCTTGAAAGCAACGGCAAACAATCGTTTCGTGCCTTTTTTCCTGGCTTACCCGTGCAGATGCCATAGCACCAGGACCGGGTTTACAATGGTGCCACTGGCGCCAGACCCAGGCTCCAAAGGGGCCCGAGCCCAGTCCGGCCCACTCTGCTTGGGCTGCAGTCCCTGGCCACAGCTGGGGCTGAGAGAGCTGGAGCCCTGTGACGCCTGGCTGGGGCTGCTGACCCCTCCCCCGCCCAGCTCCGCGCTGCCAGAGGCTGACCCCGCCCCGAGCTCCCTGTGCCGTGGCCAGGAGCTGGAGCTGACCAGAGGAAGATTTACAGGGATTTACGACAGGGGGCCCCAGGGCCGGGCAGCTACGGGGGCAGAAGCTTGGTCCTGCCGGCTCCTGGGGCTCCTGCTGCAGGACAGGCTCCACCCGCACCCACCAGCAGCCAAGTTCCCCCCTCCTCCACCTCTTCCCCCGAGCGGGCCGTGTTCCCGCCCCTCCCCCTCCCAGCGTTTCCCCCGCTGCCGAACAGCTGTTTGCCGGCACTCCTGGAGGGAGGGGGAGGAGCGGGGCTACAGCGCGCTTGGGGGAGGAGGCGGAGAAGAGGCGGGGGTGGGGCCTTGGGGAAGGGGGTGGAATCGGAGCAGGGCGGAGCAAAGGTGGGGCCCCCGCACTCCCCCTACACATACCCTCCAGCCCCCTGCCATGAGCCGCTCAGGGCAGGGGGCTGGGGTGGGGCTGGGCTGGGCTGGGAGCACCCACATGACCCCAGCCCACACCCCCATCCCCCTGCCCTGACTCCTGCACCCCCCACACACACCCACGACACAGCCCTGACTCCTGCACCCCCCCTCTCACACACCCACGACACAGCCCTGACTCCTGCAACCCCACACATACCCAGTCCCCCCAAACCTCATGCCCTGACTCCTGCACCCCTCCACATTCCCACCTGCACCCCTCGCACCAAACAGGAGCTGCCCCAGGTAAGCGCTCCAAACCCCAACCTCCTGCCCCAACCCTGAGCCCCCTCCTTCACCCTAACTCCCTCCCAGACCCTGCATCCCCAGCGCTGACTCCTGCACCCCCCTCACACATCCCCAGCCACCTGCCCTCCCTGACTCCTGCACCCTCTCACACACACCCAGCCCTCACTGACTCCTGCACATCCCCACCTGCACCCCTCACACCAAATGGGAGCTGCCCCAGGTAAGCACTCCACACCCCAACCTCCTGCCCCAACCCTGAGCCCCCTCCCTCACCCTAACTCCTGGCCAGACCCTGCACCCCAACCCCCAGCCTGCTTCTGCACACTAACTCCCTCCCAGACCCTGCACCCCCAGCCCTGAGCCCCCTCCCACACCCTAAGTCCTGGCCAGACCCCACACCCCAATGTTTTTTTACATTTTTTTATCCAAAGCACTTTACAATAGTTAGCTAATGGTATAAACAATATTTGGGAAGATCATTAAGTGCTCCGCTGAGACCCCCAGTGATTTTCAAGTGGTCTGTGGAAAAAAAGTTAGACTACAAGAACAATCAAGGTATCTCACTGGGAGGGGATTGGCTCCAGAGTTAGGAAAAGATCCTGGCTGTTGGGCAGAATGGATCCTCCGCTTGCCTGCTGCACATTCTCTTCCGCCTCCTCCTCTTCCTCATCGACAAAGTCCTCCTCATTGTTGCCAGAGGCTGCTTGAGTCGCCTTGGAGGTACCCACGGAGAGCAGTGGTAGGGTGCCCCCCAGAATGCCATGCAGCTGCTCATAGAACCAGCATGTCTGTGGCTCTGACTCCTTTGTCTTTTGGTAGGCTTGCCTGAGCTCCTTTATTTTCACACGGCACTGCTGTGTGTCCCTGGTGTAGCCTTTCTCCACCATGCCCTGTGTGATTTTGGCATAGATATCAGCGTTTCTTCTGCTGGTTCGGAGTTCTGCCTGCACAGATTCTTCACCCCACACAGCAATCAGATCCAGTGTCTCCTGCATGCTCCATGCTGGAGCTCATTTGCGACCCTGGGCATGCCTGGTCAGCTGTGCTGCTGAGCTCGCCACACTGACCAAACAGGAAATGAAATTCAAAAGTTCCCGGGGCTTTTCCTGTGTACCTGGCTGAGTGCAGCAGAGTTGAAAGGGCTGTCCAGAGCGGTCACATTGGAGCACTCTGGGACAGCTCCCGGAGGCCAAGAACATCGAATTGCATAGCGCTGTGTCTACACTACCCCAAATTCGACCCTGAAAGGTCGAATTTAGCACTATGCCTCTCGTCACAGAGGAGTACAGCAGTCAATTTTAAGAGCCCTTTAGGTTGGCGGAGTGGGCTTGGTGGTGTAGACACATTAATTATAAAATTGACCTAACACGGCTTTCTTCAACCTAACCTTGTAGTGTAGACCAGGCCTTAGTTTATAGTGGACAGATTTCTACAACACTAAACATGGGAACCTCCTGTCCCTCAGAGCATGGAGGCCAAGGAGTGCATTGGCCATAGAGACTCAATTCCCCTTTTATCCCTAGAGCTGATCTCTCCAGGCCAGAGTTGAACAATCTCAATGGGATCTTCAGAGGGAAGGTTTCACTGGCAGAGCCTGTGCTACGCCTGCTCTGAGGCTGGGAAAAGCAGAGGAATTCTAACTCCAGCCCCATTAGAGCAGCCACTTTCACTGACAACAAATTATAATGTGTCACTAAATGAAACTGTAAAATTATTTCTGTCCAGGTCTGAGAAGGGGAAGTTCCAGCAGTCAGTGGAGATTTCTCCTGAACTGGAAAAGAGACTCGGCGATTTCTCACAGAAAACTGTTGCTCTCATGGAGACTGTGAGGAAGTTCAAAGGTACCGAGAAGGGATCTAGGAGGGGAAATTGGGGAAAGCTGAGACTGAGGAAGGAGAGTGACTCTGGCCAATTGGTTCACAATTAGATGATGCTTCTATTTCATTGTTGGGTGAGATTGTCACACACTTGGGGTCCAATCACTCAGGCTGATTAATTCAAACCTTTGTTTCTATCAAAAGCCTGCCTTGCCATTGCAGTTAGTGTTAAAGTAAGAAATGACAGACATTAAGAAAGAAGAACTAGCCAATTATCTTCTCCTGGGGCATAGATGGGTCACAGTGAATTTCTCCTATGAAGCTCCGAGAACCCCTTACAATGTCTGACATATTATACATGTCCAAATTCGTGTGTATTAGTTCTTTTCCAATCAACTTTAAGTGTTCTGGATATTAAGTGCTCCAGAACTGTGTAGCATCCAGAGCCTCAGGTGGAGTCAATGGGAGCTGCAGGTGCGCAACCCCACTGAGAACCAGGCCCTGGGGCCTAAATGTCGCAAATCCAAAATCTAGACCCTAAATCAAAGGCCAATTGTTTCACCTGGACCCAGCCCATCGCTGGGCTCTGGTCCCGTACGGCAGCTAGTCATGGCCAAATGGGCTGCAGGGAAGAGAGAGCCCCTCCCCCATGGTGAGGGATCCCTCCAGCACAGGAGCCTCTTTTGCCTTCTCCCCAGCAGCTGCAGGCACAAGGCGTGTTCCTGAGAGGGCTGGGAATGGGGTGGGGGTGGTGAGGGCGGGTGGAAGAGGAGGGCGGGGGGACGAGGGACAGAGGGACGTGGGCAGTGTAAAGCTGGGCCTTGGACACTCTGCTCCCTGGGCAAGACACCTGGGGGCCATTGTCATAGGGATGTAACTCTGGCTGCTTCAGAACTTCCTCAGCCTGTGCCAAGGTCTGTACCCACCCCTGCAGCCACTGAACAGCAGAGTCACAAATGGGCCCTCCCCTCCCTCCTTTTGCCAGTACAGGGGTGAATCTGGCCATGGAGCCAACCTTCCCCCGCATCAATTCCCACATGGATAAAATGAATTTATTATTATTCCTATTTCTGCCTATGGAGGACAAGGCCCCTTCATGCTGCTCTCTGTAGAGACGTTGAGTAAACAGATCCAACAACTCACAATTAGAGCCAGGATTTCACAAACTCTGAAGATCCCGTTAGTGTCAAGGGGACCAAAGTGGGTAAAGTTACTTTTATGCTAAAGTCTTTGTATGATCTGGGTCTAAGTTACGACAAAAGGCAGTAAGTGAATGAGACAAACCAACTGGAGTCTGAAGGGTGGGAGGGGATGAGGAGGGGAAAAGTAAATCTCACTTACAGATTGTCTGTCCTGGGATGGTTGTGAGGCTTCATGGCAGTTGGTTCCACTCCTGAGAAATGCCTGAAGGAGAGAGGAAAAAGAGGGTTTCAGATCTTTGTATATCAAATACCTCTGTGTGTCTGTCTGTTTCTCTGTGATAATTAAAACACAGCTCTAGGAGTTCAGAATGGTGAGGCTGTTATAAATATGAAAGTCTGAAATCTCACCTCTCTAACCTTTCCCCTGCCAGACAAGCTGCCGTCTGCACTGGAGAGAAAAAGAGGGCAGCCCCTTGGAGCACACAGACAGGGTGAGTTTGCAGGTGGAGATTGTCTTTACATTATGAGAAAACTCCAGTGAAAACATCTTCATGAGATTGTAGCTAAAGTTACCAACCAAACTGACAGCGACCATGACACACAGCCCTAAAAATAACACATTAAACAGTAAGGGGGGGCACTGGAACAGGTGGATCGGGGGGGGCTATGCCCCCCCACTTTTAAAAGTTGGAAGGTCAGGCCCACCCGCTTTTTAATATGGGCATATTTTGGGGGCAGGGGTCCATTTTGCCCTCCCCCAAACTGCAAGCCTTGGGCAGGCATGGAGCATTGCAGGCAGTGGCTGTGCTTTGTGGCAGGGCAACTGATCAGCTCCCCACCATAAAGCTCAGCCCCTGCCCACAGCGTCAGCCTCTTCCCAGTGCTGGCCTCTCAGTAGCCCCACCACTGCTCCCTTTCCCCCGAGGCCCTGCCCCCTGGCCAGGCCAGAAGCCAGAGCTGGGCTGTCACCCGGGGAGCCCAGGCCCCCCTGGGAGACCTGGACCCTCCACATGCCCTGGGTGGTGCACTTCGGAGCATTGACATGGGCTGGGGTCTGCTCTCGGGCCCCCTGGACACCTGCCCAGGGCAGGTGGAGGGTTGGGGGCTCTCCACAGCAACCAAGGCTCCCAGCCTGGCCAGGGGATGGAGCCTCAGCGGGAAGAGGAGGAGGGGGCAGGGCCACAGGTCGTGGGACCTCATGCCGCCTTCCCACAACTTCTACCAAGGTTCCAGAAAACTTGGGGAGATCCCAAGCTGATGTCACACAAACAGTTCTGACACCAACCTTAGTGCTGAGTTCATGCCCAGGCTAATGAACAGAAACACTCACTGAGCAGCACCCGAACAGAGCTCTCTGCCCTGAGGGCTGACACATCCCTCTGCTTTACCCCAGTGCAGGGGGTCTCCCCATCGCTCTTCTCCAACATCCGGCCTTTCCTGTGGGCAGGGCTGGGCTCTCCCATTGGGGCTGCTCACTGCTTCCTGTACTGGGGAGATGCTCTCCCTGTAAGGCTGGCAGATCCTTCTTTCTCCCTAGGCTGAGGATGGGGCTACCCCACCCAATGCCACCTCCTACTCTCTGGTCTTGAGTAGCTCTTCCCCAATGCTGCACCTTCCTGTCTGTTCCCCGGCCTGGGAGTGGAGGCTGCATTAGGGGAGGGAGCTTCCCTCTTGGTTTTTAACTGGTATCCGCCTCCTCTGCTCCGTCCTCAAGAAAAGCTTCTGATCCCTTCCTGGCTGTGTCTCTGCCGCTAGTGTTAGGGGGCTTATTCCTTCACCCTCTCACTTCCCTGGTCCTTCTCGCGTGAACAGAGAGCAGCAATACCCGAAGTCCGAAGGTGCAAACAATTCAATGTTTATTGGGGTGAACTTCCAGCAAGCATGATTCCAGTTTCCTTCCTCAGTCTCCCCCTTCCCAGCTCTGACACCACAGAGCCTTGACTGTGTCCCTGTTCCCATTCCCCCCCCTAGCGAAACATGATTCCAATTCCCCCACCCCCATTCCCTGTTCCCATTCCCCCCCCCCCTTACTTCCTGATTGACTGCAGACTATATAGTAAAACTTGAGTTCTGCTTAGCTATACCTTAACCAATCATTTTACTGAAATTTAACTAACCAATCCTAACATACTGTAACATGGTTATTTAACCAATTATATCCCATCACCTTATTTGGTTTACACCCAACTAAATTAATTATACAGCAGACAGAAACAATCACAGAACCAGACAGAGATTATACAGACAAACAATAGGGAAGTGGAGACTACAGTGATAGAACAATACAGAAATGAGGATTTCACATCCCAGCTATTGATAAGTAAGTTCTTGCCAGACAGGATGCTATCAAACTAAGTTTCCTTTTACATCTTCTCGGCTCTTCCCTTTCTCTGGAGGTGATAGGAATATCAGGACAGAAGTGTATTCCTAACAGCCCAATAGCACCTTATTTCCATGTGACTAGGTTGGAATGTGAGGATGTGACCGTACATTTCCCAGTTTATGGCTGGCCTCTGCTGCTTAGCCGAAGGCCTCAGCCTGTGACAGTAAGAGAAGGCCCTTACACAGACAGACAGTGATTTTGATTCTTTCTTTTATACCTCTATAACTAGCTTAGTGATAAGAAGACACCTACATTCTTACAGTATAAGCCTTTGCAGACAGGCCTGAATAGCTATATCCTAACAACTAGGAATGGAGCAGACCCAGCAGAGGGAACAGGGAGCTGAAGCTTCTGTAAGCAAATGAGAAACAGAGTCTGGAACTGCAGTGACATCTGCTCCATCTCAGGTGCCCAGAACAGGGCTGCTGGGGAGTGTGATAAATGGTCCTGGCCTCCCCCAGGGCTGAGCTCTGCCCCTAACGCTCTGATTCTCTCTCCCCAGTGAATGTGACTCTGGATCCAGACACGGCTCATCCCCAACTCGTCCTGTCTGAGGATGGGAAACATGTGAGATGGGCAGACACACATCAGGATCTGCCCAACAACCCTGAGAGATTTGACACTGATCGCTGTGTGCTGGGCTGTGAGGGGTTCACCTCAGGGAGACATTGCTGGGAGGTGGAGGTGGGGGGTGGCCGATACTGGGCTGTGGGGTGGCCGGAGAGTCTGTCAGCAGGAAGGGACGGATCAGCTGTAACCCTGAGGAGGGGATCTGGGCTGTGCAGTGGTGGCTGAATCAGTTCTGGCATCTCACCGACCCTGTGACCCCCCTGCCCCGGCACTGGTTCCCCAGCAGGATCCGAGTTTGTCTGGACTGTGACCGGGGGCAGGTGACATTTATCGATGCTGGTGATGAGGCCCCGATCTTCACTTTCCCGCCGGGCTCCGTCCCTGGGGGGAGAATCCACCCCTGGCTCTGGGTGGGGTGGGGATCCCGGCTCAGCCTGTGTCCCTGAGACATGGGTGTGTGTATGGGGGGTGGGGGTGGGGTGATATCCCTTTGTGGGCCCTGAGATCAGCCTCTGTAGCCTCAGACACCCTTGTCTCTATGATCTTGGAGGATTCCTGTCTACCCAGCCCTCTGGCTTCTCATCTCTATGACCTCTGGAAGCCCCTCCTCCTCCCTGCAGGGAAAGAAGAACCCCTGGGGCTGCAAGAGGAGCAGAGGGGCCCTGAGGGGCAGAGATGGGGGCTGGGCATGGGGCAGAACAAACAGCCGGGCTGGGGACAGGCGGAGGTGGGGGTGGCAGGGACACAACATGAATCAATCAGGGTTAGGGTGACCAGACAGCAAGTGTGAAAAATCGGGACAGGGGTGGGGGGGGAATAGGAGCCTATATAAGAAAAAGACCCAAAACTCGGGACTGTCCCTATAAAATCGGGACATCTGGTCACCCTAATCAGGGTTTGGGGGGTGGGGGAGAAGCAGCAGCAGGGAGCGTTTTGTACAGATCTGGGGGATTAGATCTCACTGGGGTCTCCCAGCCAGAGCTCCTGCTGCAGGGGCCAAAATCACCTTCCCCTGTAACTACAGGACAGCTGCTAATGCACTAATTTGACACACACTGGGGATGGACAGGGAGTCTTCAAAAATCGCAAGATAAACCAGGATACTTTTTTTTTTTTTGAAACCCCATTTTTTAAGAGGGTCAGTTTCAGTTCTGACTCATGATTTTTAACTTCTGGCATTAGCAACACTGCGAGAGAGTCGGGGGCAGGGTGGAAATGGAGGAAACAAAAGGAAAAGATAAAGTAAAACCAAATAAACAGAGTCCTGGAGAAAGAGTGAAAAATAGATATGAAAACAAGGAAAGGAAAACACCTTGAAGAGGAGAAACAGCCTGAGGCAGTGAGAGGGGAAGGGATAAACTCAGGGAAAATAATGTAAAACATGAGGGAATGATCTGTGATGGGGATCAGAGGAGAGTGGAAGGGACACAGAAATAAACAGGGATGGGAACTGAGGGCTAGTAAAATGGTGAATAAAAATGAACAGCCTGACAGAGAAGGGAGAAGAAAAGGGAACAAGAGGGCCAGAGATTTATAAAGCATCACTGAAGGTCAGACTGTCACTAATTAATTTCATGTGTTACTTCCTCGACTTTGTTGCCATTTAAGTGTCATTAAAAATAACTGTTCCCAAAACCTGTGGGTCTGTTTTCCATTGTTGTGGGTATTCAAGCTGCTTCTCAGCTCCTTTTCACTCTGACAGGTGTGCATGGTAAATAAAGCAGGAAAGACAATTCTGATTTGTTCCTTTTTAATTTTCCAGCAGCAGTTACTAGGGGCAGAGTGGTGGGATTTGTTTCCCTACTTGGTTGTGTCCCCCCAGCATCAACAGTGACTTTGCACAAAGGGCCCCTTTCAGGGACCTGCTGGGGAGTTTGGCCTACATGGGGAGGGGGCTCCCCATGTGTCTGCGAGTCCCAGAGCTGCTGCCCTCAGTGACACACTTCAATGGGGCAGACTCCAGTTCTCCCAGGCAGAGCGGGGAGGGAAGGAGACAGGAGGTGGAGGGGTGATACCGATAGGGGCAGCAGGAGCAAGAAGTGGGGAGGGAGGTTCCCTGCCCAGATCCATTCCCTGCACCCCCTGGGCAGACTGACCCTCCTGCGAACAAGGGGCAGATCTGAGAGAGGAAAAGCCAGTTGCTGATTCTGCTGAGCACCGCACTACTTGGAGGGAGGGGGGAAGGGGAGAGTTAGAGGGAGTGACACAACAATGTCAGGGGGATCCCCCAAAGTGGCTCCTTTCATTCTGCTCTTTTTCTAACATTTTTCTCAGAGATGCTGTTACATGTGGAGAATTGAAAAGTGCCCCGGTGGGCTTAGTTCAGCTGGCAGGGGCCGGGCATAGGTGGTAATAAACTAACGGGGTTTCTTCCTAGCATGGCAGAGACCAGAGCGTCTGAACTGTAGGGAAAGATCTAGGGGGAAATTGGGATGTGAAATGGACTCAAGCGCCTTCTGAGAGGCTGCGGAATAACATCTGGATTTGGCTCAAGTCAGCAGATATCACTCAGGCCATTCCACCCAGCCTGTTAGCTGCAGGAGTTTCCTTCCCATCTTTCCTTCTCTGTGAGTCTTTGGGTGGAAAGTGGAAGCAAAATCCAGTTGCTCAGTCTGTGCAAATGTAGTGTGTTGGGTTCTCCCTTGGTGCTATTCCTCTTTCTCTCCAGCACAATGACTCCTGTCTGGATTGTCTCTCTCTCCCAGCAGGTGATGAGACAGTGAGTTAGAACAAAGAGGAGAATTATCAGGAGGAAGTTCCTAGGGAAGTAGAATCCCTGGGGACCTTTGTGGGAAGAGCTGCAGGGAATTTTTCCCAGTGCTTGGAACAGGGAGAAGCCTGGGGAAATTGGCACAAGTCAGAGAGGCTGCTGGGGAACCACCCAAGGAAGAAAGTGCATAGATCTATTCTATATGGGGGAGGAGACAAGGGTCCCAATGAAACCACAATCCAGCAGACAAATCCCACCAAAGAGAAACCCTATCAATGCCTCGAATGTGGGAAAGGATTCATTCTGAGATCATACCTTGTTACACATCAAACAATTCACACTGGAGAGAAACCCCTTCAATGCTTGGAGTGTGGGGAAAGCTTCAATAACTGCTCAGACCTTAATAACCATGGGAGAAGTCACATGGGAGAGAAACCCTATCAATGCCTCGAGTGTGGGAAATGTTTCAATGGAAGTCAGCCCTTATCGCACATCAGAGAATCCGCACTGGAGAGAGACCCCATAAGTGCTTGGACTGTGCGAAAAGTTACACAGCAAGATAAGGCCTTGTTACACATCAGGCAAGCCGCACAGGAGAGAGACTTTATAAATGCTTGGCATGTGGGAAAAGCTTCAGTAACAGCAGAAACGTTAATAACCATCAAAGAATCCACACAGAAGAGAGCCTATAGATGCCTGCACTGCGAGAATGGTTTCCATTGGAAGTCAGCCCTTAATAACAAAAGGAGGAGTCTGGTAGCACCTTAAAGACTAACAGATTTATTTGGGCATAAGCTTTCGAGGGTAAAAAACCCCACTTCTTCAGATGCATGGAGTGAAAATTACAGATACAGGCATAAATATACTGGCACATGAAGAGAAGGGAGTGAGTTACCTTACAAGTGGAGAACCAGTGTTGATAAGGCCAATTCAATCAGGGTGGATGTGGTCCAATCCCAATAATTGATGAGGAGGGGTCAATACCAAGAGAGGGGAAATTGCTTTTGTAGTGAGCCAGCCACTCTCAATCCCTATTCAGGTCCAAATTGACGGTGTTAAGTTTACAAATGAATTGTAGCTCTGCAGTTTCTCTTTGAAGTCTATTTCTGAAGTTTTTTTGTTGAAGGATGGCTACTTTTAAATCTGTTATTGAATGTCCAGGGAGATTGAAGTGTTCTCCTACTGGCTTTTGTATGTTACCATTCCTGATGTCTGATTTGTGTCCATTTATTCTTTTACATAGAGACTGTCTGGTTTGGCCAATGTACATGGCAGAGGGGCATTGCTGGCATATGATGGCATATACCACATTAGTAGCTGTGCACGTGAATGTGCCCCTGATGGTGTGGCTGATGTAGTTGAGTCCTATGATGGTGTCGGTAGAGTAGATATGGGGACAGAGTTGGCAATGGGGATTGTTGGAGGGATTAGTTCCTGGGTTAGTGTTTCTGTGGTGTGCTGTGTAGTTGCTGGTGAGTATTTGCTTCAGGTTGGGGGGCTATCTGTAAGCGAGGACTGGCCTGTCTCCCAAGGTCTGTGAGAATGAGGGATCATTTTCCAGGATAGGTTGTAGATTGTTGATGATGCACACGAGAGGTTTTGGCTGGGGGCTGTACATGATGGCTAGTGGTGTTCTGTCATTTTCCTTGTTGGGCCTGTCCTGTAGTTGGTGACTTCTGGGTACCCATCTCGCTCTGTCAATCTGTTTCCTCACTTCCCCAGGTGGGTATTGTAGTTTTAAGAAAGCTTGATAAAGATCTTGTAGGTGTTTGTCTCTGTCTGAGGGATTGGAGCAAATACGGTTGTAGCTTAGGTCTTGGCTGTAGACAATGGATCATGTGATGTGTCGTTACTGGAAGCTGGAGGCATGTAGGTAAGTATAGTGGTCAGTAGGTTTCTGTTATAGGGTGGTATTTATGTGACCATCACTTATTTGCACTGTAGTGTCCAGGTAGTGAATCTCTTGTGTGGACTGGTCCAGGCTGAGGTTCATGGTGGGATGGAAATTGTTGAAATCCCGGTAGAATTCTTTAAGGGCCTCCTTCCCATGGGTCCATATGATGAAGATGTCATCAATGTAGCACAAGTAGAGGAGGAGCGCTAGGGGACAAAAGCTGAGGAAGCATTGTTCTAAGTCAGACATTAAAATGTTGGCATACTGTGGGGCCATGAGGGTACCCGCAGAAGTGCTGCTGACTTGAAGGCATAAGTTGTCCCCAAATCTGAAATGGTTGCGGGTGAGGACAAAGTCACAAAGCACAGCCACCAGGTGTGCCGCGGCCTCATCAGGGATACTGTTATGGACATTTTGTAGCCCATCCTCGTGTGGAATATTGGTGTAGAGAGCTTCTACATCCATGATGGCCAGGATGGTGTTTTCAGGAAGATCACCAATGCTTTGTAGTTTCCTCAGGAAGTTGGTGGTGTCTCGAAGATAGCTAGGAGTGCTGGTAGTGTAGGGTATGAGGAGAGAGTCCACATAGCCAGATAATCCTGCTGTAAGAGTGCCGATGCCTGAGATGATGGGGCGTCCAGGATTTTTAGGTTTATGGATCTTGGGTAGCAGATAGAATACCCCTGATCTGGGCTCTAGGGGTGTGTGTGTGTAGATTTGTTCCCGTGCTATAAGAGGGAGTTTCTTGAGCAGTTGGTGTAGTTTCTTTTGATACTCCTCAGTGGGATTGGGGGATAGTGGCCTGTAGAATATGGTGTTGGAGAGTTGCCTGGCAGCCTCCTGGTCATAATCTGACCTGTTCATGATGACTACAGCACCTCCTTTGTCAGCCCCTTTGATTATAATGTCAGGGTTGTTTCTGAGGCTGTGCATGGCGGTGCGTTCTGTACGGCTGAGGTTATGGGGCAAGTGATGCTGTTTGTTCACATTCTGAGCCTGTGCACGTCTGCGGAAGCACTCTGTGTAGAATTCCAGTCTGTCATTTCGACTGTCATGAGGACTCCACGCAGAATTCTTCTTCTTGTAGTGTTGGTAGGTGGGTTCTTGTGGGTCAGTGGGCTGTTCAGTGGTGTGTTGAAAATATTAATTGAGTCGGAGACAACGAAAATAGGCTTCCAGATCACCGCAGAACTTTATCACGTTCATGGGGGTGGTGGGGCAGAAAGAGAATCCCCGAGATAGGAGAGGCTCATCTGCCAGGCTAAGTGTGTGGTTGGATAGATTAACAATATTGTTGGGTAAGTTAAAGGTTCCACTGTTGAAGCCCCACTTTATGAATGTGAAATCATTTTATAGCCCACCCTGGACTGGGGATTTTTCTCTCTTTGTGAAGGCTGTGAGGTCACATACTTTGATATTAGTTTAGTTTGACAGGATGTGTCACAGATTTATTGCGGATTTCAAGAGACAAATGGTCATTTGCCAGAATAGTCCTTTTTTAGATTATATTTTATTTGAATGTTTATCTAACCCTTTGTCATGAGATTTTTGTGTGTGGTTTGAACAATGACAGTGATCAGTATCTCTCAGCATGAACACTGATGGTGAGAGCTAGATTCAGAATGTGAGGCAGAGACTGAAATGGAGAATGAAGTTACTACCTGATCCCTGCAGAGATGTGAGATACCGTTGGGAGGGGGAAAAGTTGGGGGAACAGAGCTGGGAAACTGCTGGGTTTGCTCCTCAGAGCCAGACGGCTGAGGCTGAGAACTGTGAACTTGGTGCACCGGTGCCAGAGAGCGACTAGACTTGGACTGTGAGTGTTGTGTGAAGCTACCCCTGAACTCTAAAGGACCATGAACAACACCTCCAAACAATGATAGGGGAAGGGGCAGTGTCTCCCTGTTCTTGAGATGCCAAACTTGGGCTCAGGCAAGAAGGGAGCCGGGGATGTCAACAGACCAGGGTAGTCTTGAAGCCAGGCTGACCCCCATCACTGAGGCCAGAGGGAGATGAGGAACCTGACAGCCCACCTGGTCACCCCTTCCCCATCTACCTCAGTGTCCTGTGTTGGGATGACAGAGACTCTCTTTGCCCCCCTCACTCCATGCCCATGCTCACCACTTATGGATGGTTCTGATATATGGTGTACAATGTAGGCCTGGTGAGGGATCATTGAAAACTCATGATCTGCCATTGAAATGCATGTAACACCAGTGCATGTAGAATAGTGAGATTTTATTTTATGTTTGTTGCTACAGTGACCATTTCACAGGTGCCCAAAAAGAGGACACTGATGAGGGGTGGCAGCTGGGGAAGATGTGAGCTGGGGCGGGAGGGGGTAGAGTAGTGGGTGCTGGAGGGGATGCGGTGGGGGTATTCATAAGGTGAGGTGTAGTGGTGCAGTTTCCCACTCTGGGAGAAGAGGGGTTAAAGCAGCCCTTGGGGAGGCTGTGCAAAGCCCAGCCAATGAGAAGAGGGCTTGCAGAGAGAACCAATGGAAACAAGGCTTGATGGAGCAGCCAATAGGGGCCAGTGAGGGCAAAATAAAAAGGACTTTTCAGCAGAGAAGAGAACAGTCTCTTTCCGGAGCCTGAGGGAAAAGGACTAGCTGTCTATAAAGGGAAGTGTCGGGAAGAGCGGTGTGGGGTCAGAAAAGCAAGCGGACTGGCTGCCAGACTGAAGCCCTGATAGCGGGCAGAGAAGGTGCTGGGGCTACGGGGAAGTGGCCCAGGGAAAAAGAGGCAAACAGCAGAACTTGGAGGAGGGGCAGTAAGTGTTGCTGCTAGAGGGTCCTGGGGGTGGAGCCCAGAGTAGCAGGCGGGCCTGCCCCTGCCCCACTTGCTGCCAAAGACAGTGGCCCATCAAAGAACTGCAGTTTGCCCCTGAGGGAAAGGCTAGACTAGGGGCTGCAGTTTGTCACCGCGGCGAGAGGCTGGGAGCAAGGACTAAGGGCTGCTGGTTCCCCTGTATGACGTGATCCGATTAAAATATGAAGATATAGATCATTGTTGCAACCACTGTTCTATGTTTGAAACAAATCTTGTACAAAGTTGGTCAAGTGAGGTGTCCATGGAAAGGAGATCAATTGCTGGTTATGATTATGCTATTTGTATGCATGTATCATTTCTGTATTTGAAATTATGAGTATTGACTATGTACTTGTATTTCAATGAGTTTGATTCCGAGTAGCACATTTGACCAGCATATTGTGAAGGGACTATTCAAATTGAGTGGTCCATCAAGAAGTACATGACTGACAATGGGCCTTCGGAGATGTCAATCCAGAACTAGCATGTGGACAATGGCTTCTACCTGTAAAGAACTGAGTCATGCAGGGACAGGTTGACTTATAGCCACTGCAGTAATTACTGTGGTAGCTGATGTCCACACTACCCTCCTTGGGTCGCTGTGGTGCATCCTCACCAGGAGCACTTCCACCGACCTAAGAGGAACAGTGGGGGGAGCTTAGAGCCTGGCCTCTCAACTCCAGTGGCAGCTCCCTCCCAGGAATATGGCTGCCCTACAAGCTCTATGTGGGCTGCCCCCCATCTAGGCCCTGTTCCCCGCTGGGCTGCCCCCCTCCACTCCCTCTTCCCCATAAAGAGTGAGGGAAGCCACCTGTGGGTTCTGCTCCCCCCCCCCCACCGTTCCCCTCCAAGTTTGACACCAGACCATAGATAACTACTCTGAGTGCAGTCTTTAGTTGTGGACCCACCTTACAGTAATTTCATCTAGACCAATAAATTCCTTCCCGCTGCTCAGAACTGAGTCTAACCCGCCTGCCCCCTGGTTACTTCCTCCACCATCGGAAAGCAAAAGTTGTCCCTGACGTGTTCCCAGGACATATTGCACATTGGGTGCTGTTAGGGTGGCCAGGTGCCTGGTTTTCAACCATGAAGTCCAGTCGAAAAGGGGACCTGACACGGTCTGGTCAGATCTACTGACTGGACACCCAAAGTCTAGTTACTGCAGGTGGCGAGGCACTGGGTCATCACTCACACCAGACCCTACTCATCTGGGACTGTCTCCTACCTGCATAGCGCAGCTGCAGCTCCCAGGCCTGGCTCCACAGACAAGTCCCTCCTGACCTGGGCAGGGAGGTGGGGAAGAGAAGTGGATGGTGGGCAGAGCCTTGGAGGAAGAGGCGGAGTCGATGCAGGGCCTCCGAGGGAAGAGGCAGGGCAGGGGAGGTTCCAGCACTCCTGCTAGAGTGTCCATTTTTTAAATATTAACAAGTTGGCAACACAAGTCACTAGCTGAGGGATTGTGAAAAATATTAGCAAACATAGAAATACCATTTTTCTCAGCAGCAGATTTACTAGCTAACAATAAATAAATTATGATTTTCATGTTTATAGTGTAAGGGGATTTTTGGCCCCTTACTGAAACTTAATGGGGGGGGGGGGGTGTTCGGTTGGCCGTCTCCTAGTACCAAATGAAACGGGAAGAGCCAATCAGAAATCAAGATCCTGAGACTGACAATGGGGAGGGGCCAATGCTCTAGGTCAGCCTGATTGACATGACAGGCAGGCCAATCAGGGAGTCAGCAGCCCGGGGTCCCCCTGCCCCCTCTGTGTGAGCTGGAGCTGGCTGGGCCAGAGCAGAGCGGGAGGCACTGAGGAGAGCTGGGCTGGGAGCAGAGCAGCCCCAGGAAGAGCCAGAGCCGTGCAGCCCAGAGAGCTGGGCTGGAGGCAGAGCAGCAGCAGTGCTGAGGCAGAGGGAAACTGGAGCAGTCTGGAGCTGGGAGCAGTGAGCAGATGGGGAGACCGAAGAGGACCCTGGGCAAAGGGCCCAGGGCAAGGAGATGCCCTCAGCCAAGAGGCCTTGCAGGCCAGACTGGGTGGGGATCATAACCCTGACAGGAAGAGGCTGACGCTAGGAACAAGGGTCCTGCCACCTAGAGCCTGAGGGCATGTGGCCACCACCAGAGTAAGTGTCCGACCCGCAGCATCCCTGCAGCACAGCCAGGGCCTGAGAAGAAGGCCTGGGATGTCTGAGGAACAGACATTCCAGAGATGCTGTTTGTGGTTCCCCTCACAGAGCGGGTGACGTGTTTTCCTTTAATCTTTCCCACTTTTCTCATTTTTTTATTACTTGCTGTTTAATAAATTGTATTTGTTCTGAACTCTGTGCAATGTTCAAGGAAGCATTCAGGGAAGCACCCCACAATGGGGACCCCTGTCCTGAATGATCACAACAAGATTAGGGGTCGAGCCCCTCAGGAGCCCTGGGCCCAGCCTTGGGGTTACGGGGACCAGAGTGGAAGTGGGGGTCCTCGAGGTCATGCAGGCCTCTGGGTAAAGGACTCAGATCCTTTCACTAGCCAATTCCACCGGGGCTGCGTATAAGCCAGGAATGTTCCCCACAATAGCCGGGCTGTTTCCCCACTTACCCAAGTGCATATTTATTGGTTTGTCCTAAAGTTAATTAAGTATTTTAAGAAAAAGTGTCAGAGCAGCCACCTGTGAGAGTTGCTGGCCACACTCTGAGACCACGAAAAATTTGGTCCTGAGAACCCCTGGGCTAGATGCTCATGATGGTCCCTTCGGACCTTAAAGTCTGTGAGTCTAAGCCAGAGAGGCAAAGCACAAAGGGTGGGTTGATCGCTAGGACCCAGGAGCAGCTGGGAGGCGGCTCGGGGAGGATCCCTGGCTGGGCTCATTCCCAAGCAGCAGGCGACTCGCAGCCGCTGCGGTGACTCTGGCTCGCAGGCTCCTGGCGAGATCCCCGAGCCCCGGCGGCTGGTGCTGGGAGCCCGGAGCCCGGGCTGCAGCCGGGAGAGGGGAATCTCCAGCAGGGCCCTTCCCGCTGCTCCCCAGGAGCCTCTCCCAGGGCAGAGCCCCCAGCCTGGCCAGGGCCCTTCCCGGCCCGGCCCCTGCCCCAGGGGGGCCCCGCTCGGAGGGAAGGTGAGAGAGACCCGCCCCCCGCGGGCTGCAGGGGGAGGGTTTGGCCCCAGGCTGCTCCCAGCGGAGCTGGCTGCGATTCCCTGCCCTGGGCCCGGGAAAGCTGCCGCCAGCTCCCGGTGTGTGCGGGGCGGGGGAGTCACTCCTGGGGGCTGAAGGGGTGGGAGCGGGAGGAGGGGCAGGGGTGTAGCTAAGGGGGGAACAGGGATGTGTGAGGGGCAGGATGGGCTGGGGGCAGGAGGTGGCTGAAGGGGGGATGGGGCGATGTAGGGGAATCGGGGAGACTTATGGGACGGATGGGAACAGGGCTGCAATAGAGGGAAACTGAGTGGGGGGGGGGTCACTGCGAGGGAAAGGGGGGGGGTGGGGAGGGGAGGCTGGGGGGAGACTGTGAGAGCCAGACTCGCTGGAGAACGGAGAGAGAGAGGGTAGGGGGCTGGAGAGAGACACAATGCAGCTCCCCCACCCCATGGGGCAGGGTAGGGGCTGCCCCACCCAGCAGCCAGACGGGGTCAGAAGCTACCAGGTAAATATCCAGACACACACACCCTTTACCCCCACACACGCCCTGCTCCCAGTGTATTATTGTCAGACACACCCAGGTTGGTGGGGTCTGTCTCCTGAGAGTTGGGGGCTGCCCAGGGCCCTGGTGGGATTTCCTAGCAGGATTCAGATCTCAGCCACACCGGAGTCAGACCGGAGTCACTGCTGGCTCTGGCATGGGCTGAGTGTGGATGGGCCAATGGGATCAGCCTCTGCCTGCCTGTCCCTGGGGGCTGCAGGGGCAGGACAGGGAGGCTCAGCCATTAGCTGCTGCCACCAGAGGGCTCCGGTTCTGGCCAAGGGAGAGGAGGAGGCTGGTGTGTGTCTCTCTCTGCTCCTCATGTCAGAGCCCTTGAATTGAGCTCCCTGGCTCAGATGCTGCTGCCTCCTCTACCTGAGAGCCCAGAGTGTGAAACTGCTGCTCCCCAGCTGGGGCTGTGCCAGGGACAGACCTTCATTACCCCCCCCCCCCTTTGGCCCAGCCCAGGTGGGGACTTTCACCGTGCCTGGAACCAGCCCCTGTGGCAGCCCCGGGCTCTGCCCACACCAGCCCTGAGCCGGAGCCTGCAGGTGATGGGGAGACCTGGGGGGAAGGGCTGGGACCGGGCAGGAAAGTGACTCTGCACAAAGGGCCCCTTTTAGGGACCTGCTGGTGAGTTTGTACCAGAGGGGGAGGGGGCTCCCCGTGTGTCTGCGGGTCCCAGACCTGCTGCCCTCAGTGTCACAGCCAGGCTCACCCTGGAGAGCAAACACCCATGGGAACGGGACAGTCCCCAGTTCTCCCAGGCAGAGGGGGAGGGAAGGAGACAGGAAGGGGAGGGGTGAGACCGAAAGGGGGAGCAGGAAGTGGGGAGGGAGGTTGCCAGCTCCC
Organism: Platysternon megacephalum; assembly: GCA_003942145.1. NCBI lineage: Eukaryota > Metazoa > Chordata > Testudines > Platysternidae > Platysternon > Platysternon megacephalum. The sequence continues at coordinate 64,604 of QXTE01000634.1, read as the reverse complement.
AGCCCTGCCCGGATCCATTCCCTGCATGGCCCCTGGCCAGACTGACTCTCCTGGGAACAAGGGGAAGAGCTCACAGAGGAGAAGCCAGGCCCTGCCCTGGCCGAGTCCCTGCGCTGCTGGGGGGACGTGCTGCCCTTGGGGCCAATGTCAGGGGGGATCCCCCAAAGTGGCTCCTTTGATTCGGCTCTTTTCTAGCATTTGTCTTAGAGACTCTGTTCCTGGGGGGGTTGAAAGTGTCTCAGGGGTTCAGTGCTGTGGGGAGGGGCTGGGTCTATGTTGTGATAAAGTGACTGAGGGTTTTCCCAGCGCAGCAGAGCCCAGAGCGTCTGTCTACAGGGAGAGAGCCTGGGGGGAATTGCGGTGTGTCATGGACTCAAGCCCCTTCTGGAACCTCCCCCATCACCCCTCTCGCCCCGACAGGCTGAGGAATCACGTCCAAGAGTCGCTCCAGATCGGCCCGTCTTCCAGGGGACAGGGAAGGGAAATGGCTGTGATGGAGCCACTTAAGGTAGGGGATTTTCAAGGCGGAGCTGGGAAAACTGACCAGACTCCCACTGCCGGTGCCTGAACCCACTGGGCAGAGGCTGCTATAAAATACAAAGGGAAGCTGTTGGGATTCCTGTCCCTGTCCCCGGCTCAGAGCTCTGCTTCCCGTATCAGGCTGTGGCTGGCAGGTGTGTGGGAGAAATGAGAAGACCCTGTGTGCTGGGCGGGGGGGAGAGGAGCTCTTACGTTCTACCCAGCCCCTGAAGCCTATTGGCTGTTCTGAACAGAGTGCGGGGTGGGGGATTCAGCTTTTATGGGCCTCCTCCTCTGTGAATAGTGGGATTGTGGCTGGGGCAGCAGGTGCTGAGTGGGGGACTCTTTTTCTTTCAGATGCCGGTTACTTTCGAGGAGCTGGCTGTGTATTTCACCGAGGGCCAGGGGGCTCTGCTGGACCCCGCTCAGAAAGCCCTCTACAGGGATGTCATGCAGGAGAACTATGAGATGGTGACCTCGCTGGGTAAGGGATTCCCGTCGCCTCGGTTATTAGAAGCCGTGGGGTCTGCGTCTCTGAATCTGGTCAGGTTCTTCCCTGGTCAGTTAGATCAGAGGCGAGTGGGTTCCATAATGCACAGGTGCCGTGTGAGAGAGACTTGCATCTCCGTGCGCTCTCCAGTGGGACATGGGTGTCAAAACCCAATGGACAAACTAAACAATCCCCACCCCTCCAGCTTTCAAAGGGGCATAAATCCAGCATTGTCCTGTCTGTGTTGTTTCTCTGCTGCACACACAATCGCTGTTCACCTCCCTCCTTGGGAATAGCTCCAGCCATGGGGAGGGCTCTGGGCTCTGCAGGTTTAGAAAGAGGCAGGGGCTTAAGTCCAGAGCTGTGTGTGAGTCAGCAAGGCCCCCAGAGTGCACAGATCCTGGGAACGCCTAGTGAGGGTGTAGTAATAATTCAACTCACCTCCCCAGAGAACTTCCTCTGCGCAAGGGGGCTCAGTGACCATGTTCCCGTCCTCTTGGATTCCACATTCCTCCAGCAGAGCACAGGGACAGGTTCCACTCATGGAATGTCCTTTGTGACAAATACTCCACCAATGCTCCATGCACCCTGATCTGGTCTGATTTCACCCTCTGCACAGGATTTCCCATTCCCAAACCTGAGCTGATCGCCCGGCTGGAACGAGGGGAAGAGCTGTGGGTGCCTGATCTCCAGGCCTGCGAGGAAAGAGAGATCCTGAGAGGTGCCTGCACAGGTGAGAAACCATCTGGGGAATGAAGGAAAAAGTTGAGAACCCCAAAATATGGTGTGAGTAACGCCCTCAGTTCTTCCTCATCTCAGCCAGAGCAGGGCTGTAGTCAGCGGATATCACTCACGCCATTCCACCCAGCCTCTTAGCTGCAGGAGTTTCCTTGCTGTCTCTCCTTTCCTGTGAGTGTTTGGGTGGGATGTGGAGGCAGAATCCAATTGCTCAGTCTTTGTGTTGGGTTTTCCCTTGGTGCTATTTCTCTTTCTCCCCAGCACAATGACTCCTGTCTGGATTGTCTCTCTCTCCCAGCAGGTGCTGAGCGAGGGAGTGAGAAGGAGAAGGGGAATCATCATGAGGAAGTTCCTGGGGAAGTGGAACCACAGGGGACCTTTGTGGGAAGAGTTGAAAGGAATTTTTCCCATTGCTGGGAACAGGGAGAAGCCTGGGGAAATTGGCACTGGTCAGAGAGGCTTCTGAGAAACCACCCAAAGAAGAAAGTGGATGAATCTGTTAACAGTGTGGGAGGAGATGTGCTCTGGGATCCTCAGCAGAAAAATCCCAAGGAAGAGACACCCTGGCACTGCCTGCAGTGTGGGAAAGGATTCATTGTGAGATCACAGCTTGTGACACATCAGACAATCCATACTGGAGAGAAACCCCTTCAATGCTTGGAACGTGGGGAAAGCTTCAATAACCGCTCAGCTCTTAATAACCATGGGAGAAGCCACACTGGAGAGAAGCCCATTCAATGCCTCGAGTGCGGGAAATGTTTCAGTTCAAAGTCCGCACTAAATTCACATAAGAAAAGCCACACAGGAGAGAGATCCCATAAGTGCTTAGACTGTGGGAAAAGTTTCAAGTGGAGGTCGATGCTTGTTAATCATCAGGCAATCCACACAGGAGTGAGACCCCATAAGTGTTTGGAGTGTGGGAAAAGTTTCACATGGAAGTCGGTGCTTGTTAATCATCAGGCAATCCACACAGGAGAAAGACCCCACAAGTGCTTGGATTGTGGGAAAAGTTTCATACAAAGGTCAAGCCTTGTTCAACATCAGGCAACCCACACAGGAGAGAGACCCCATAAGTGCTTGGACTGTGGGAAAAGTTTCAGACGGAGGTCGTCTATTGTTAATCATCAGGCAATCCACACAGGAGAGAGACCCCATAAGTGCTTGGACTGTGGGAAAAGTTTCATTCGGAGGTCTGACCTTGTTAAACATCGGGCAACCCACACAGGAGAGAGACCCCATAAGTGCTTGGACTGTGGGAAAAGTTTCAGACGGAGGTCGTCTATTGTTAATCATCAGGCAATCCACACAGGAGAAAGACCCCACAAGTGCTTGGATTGTGGGAAAAGTTTCACTTGGAGAGCATCCCTTCTTTATCATCAGGCAACCCACACAGGAGAGAGACACAAGTGCTTGGACTGTGGTAAAAGTTTCATAGAGGTGTCAACCCTTGTTAAACATCAGGTAATCCACATAGGAGAGAGACCCCACAAGTGCTTTGACTGTGGGAAACGTTTCAAGCGGAAGTCAGACCTTGTTAATCATCAGGCAATCCACACAGGAGAGAGTCTCCGTAAGTGTTTGGAGTGAGGGAAAAGTTTCATACGCAGGTCAGACCTCATTAAACATGGGAGAATCCACACAAGTTCTAAACTTGTGCGACACATGGCAAGAAAGGGTTAAGCAAGTTGCATGTATTTGACTCAGATTCAACCTTTAGAGAGAGATTTTAAAAGTGTGTCCATGTTAGATAAGCTAGAGTTCGAAATGTAAACGTGTATTGTTAAAGACTTGGAAGAAGAGGGGTAACTGTAGTGGTCTATGTTTAGCTATATCTTGTTAGAGGTTAACAATTTATCCCAAGGGTTCCTGTATTCTGTTAATTCAGGGATCAATAATTCAGAGATTATACCCATCGCCCCTGCGACCTGCCCAATTCTAGCTCAGTCTCATTGAAATCCCTGGGGGTAGGGGCTGAAGGATGGAGGGAATGTTTATAGCTGAAATCACCAAAATGTGTTTTGCAAGTTTGATGTCAGTGGGATCTGTTCCGCTCTCCTGCTCGGACATTTTCTCTGGGGATCCCGGAGACAGAAAGGAGCAGGTGTTACCATCTTGGCTACCAGTCCCAACGGTGACTCTCTACACTAGCAATTCTCAAACTGTGGGGCAGGGCCTCACAAGGGAGGCACAGCAATATGTCAAGGGAGGCGTGAGCTGGGTGGGTCTTTTTTTCTTTTTTTTCTTTTTGAAAGAGCACTGTCTGTTGGCCCTGGATGGCGGGGGCTCATGAAGAAGGAACAGGCCTATCTGGGAGGTGGGGATAAATGCTCAGGCTCTCAAACCCAGGTGGAGCAGCAGCACAGAAGTAAGGGTGGCAATAGGGTGAAAAGTCTGCTGTGAACAGCGATATTGAGGAATATCATTTTTCACGTGTCCACCCTAACTTCTGTGCTGCTATTGCAGGCCTTCGGAGCTGGGCACATCGCCAGCAACTACTCTGCCTTTAGAGCTGGGTAGCGATATATGTGCCTGTGAGGGTGGGAGTGTAAATGACCACAGACACAAAGGGAGGGGGGCGACGAAACACCTTTGAGGGACACTGGTCTTCACTATTACGGTCACCACGTTTACAGAATGAGAAATCTACAAAGTAAGTCTTGTGAGGTATCATAGGAAAAGTCATTGTCTGCTGAATATTATTGTCCGGTTAAAATGTGTCTGTCAACATTCCTGGGCCTCCCCACCCTGGCCGGGAGCGTCGCAGAGCTGAAGCCAGCAGGCCTTCCTATCCCCGAAGCCGGGAGCAGTGGGGAGGCTGAAGCTGGGAGCCCCAACATCCCCTGAAGCTGTGAGTTGTACTGGGAGCCCCCCTGCCTGCACACAGCCCCTAGCTACCCCCTGCCTGCACCCATAGCTACTCCCTGCCTGCACACAGCCCCTAGCTACCCCCCTCCCTGCACCCATAGCTACCCCCTGCCTGCACACAGCCCCTAGCTACCCCCCTGCCTGCACCCATAGCTACCCCCTGCCTGCACACAGCCCCTAGCTACCCCC
>QXTE01000634.1:46756-57994 GCA_003942145.1 Platysternon megacephalum | reverse complement strand
CCCCCCCCCCCCCCCTCCCGAGGTATGTTTTTTGGTTGCTTCCTCCCACTACCCAGACAGGTAGGTGGCCTCCTGAGTGAGTCAGGGGGTAGAGGTGCCGCACTCTCCCTGGACCCTGCTGTGTGGAGCTGGCTTCAGCCTCGCCAGCCCTTGCCCCCCAAATAGAAGTAAAACTATGCCTACGCCCAAGGGTGTCCCCCGGCCCGGAGCCCCACACTCCTCTGCCCCTCCCCCCCGCTTCGGCCCTGGCATTTTTATAGGATGCAGAAGGGGGGCATCAGCCAGAAAAAGGTTGAGAACCCCTGACCTGAAGTTAAGCCACAGAGTGATTGTCGCCTGTCCCTGAGCTGAGGGACAGGCGACAATCACTCTGTGGCTTAACTTCACCAGCTGGGGGGTGAACCTCAAAGAGGAGAGTGGTATAAAAACACAAGGGAGAATTGCCTCCATTTTTACCTCTTCCCCCATCTTTACAGAAGGCAACAAGATGGTTTGAAAGGCAACAGGGGCCTTGGACTGGGGAGGGCGGAGCAAGGCTGGAAGGAAATCCAGCCTGGATACTCAGAACTGTGAACTGCCTGCAACATCGGGTGGGGTGAGAAATCCTGTTTGCGTCGCATCTTCCTTAGTTTAGTAAAATTTAGGATTTAAAATGCATGTTTTAATTTTATTTTTATCTAGTTCTGACCTTTTACAACTTTCTCCCTTGTAATCCCTGAAAACCTCCTTGCTCCAGTTACTAAACTGGTTTTAGTGTTTTGTCTGGACCTGTGTGTTTTCATTGAAGTGTTTGGGGGATGTGACTGAAGAGAACAAGGCTCTGGCCTAATCAGGCCCCTTTGTGGGGGTGACCATTTAATGATTGAGTTTGTCCAGCACAGTGAACAGACTGAGCCGTCCAAGATGCACATTCCCGGGGTGCAAGGCTGGGAGTAGAAAACTGGCTGATGTTGCTGTGTCGATTGGTAAGTTCCTGAGTGTCTGGCTAGTCGCACTCAGTACAGTGCAGCCAGGAGTGAGTTTGAAGGCTGGTGGCTGTGTGGGAGCAGAGCGTGGAGGGGTTTGTTGTTCACACAGGGCACAGTGTAAAACATGCCCTGGGATGGAGAATTCAGCAGTTCAACAGTCCAGATTGTACCCTGGGGTATGTCTCACACCCGCTGTCTCCTGCGACCCAGCATGGCACCGTTGGGCTTTCATCATCCTGATCCTGAAAGGCAAGCTGAGCAGGGCAAACCACAGAAGGGGAACCAGCTGACATTCTCAACTGCTTTGGCTAAATCCTGAACTCCCCCTGGGATGTGAGACTTGAAGTTCTGCTGCCAGCCTTCCCCTCGTGCGTCTGTTTCCTTCCCACTGGTCTAAACTATTATGCCAGACCCCACTTCTGCTCTCTCTCCTTTTGCCTTTTCTCTCTCCCCTACAAATCTGGCCCAGCCAGCTGAGACAACCAGACATTTTGCACCAGTGCCAGTAGCCTGTGACCAGGGAGGCAGGTTAAAGAAAGGCCTTAGCTAGCCCAATGCAGAGAGAAGTTTGCCATAGACACGCTGATCAGCCAGCGGCCCATGCCGGGGTTTGTCCTGTAGGAAAGCTGCAAGTTTCTATGCAACGTGCCTGCTTAATGCTGGGAGAAGCACTGAGCCGTCCAAGATGCACATTCCCGGGGTGCAAGGCTGGGAGTAGAAAACTGGCTGATGTTGCTGTGTCGATTGGTAAGTTCCTGAGTGTCTGGCTAGTCGCACTCAGTACAGTGCAGCCAGGAGTGAGTTTGAAGGCTGGTGGCTGTGTGGGAGCAGAGCGTGGAGGGGTTTGTTGTTCACACAGGGCACAGTGTAAAACATGCCCTGGGATGGAGAATTCAGCAGTTCAACAGTCCAGATTGTACCCTGGGGTATGTCTCACACCCGCTGTCTCCTGCGACCCAGCATGGCACCGTTGGGCTTTCATCATCCTGATCCTGAAAGGCAAGCTGAGCAGGGCAAACCACAGAAGGGGAACCAGCTGACATTCTCAACTGCTTTGGCTAAATCCTGAACTCCCCCTGCGATGTGAGACTTGAAGTTCTGCTGCCAGCCTTCCCCTCGTGCGTCTGTTTCCTTCCCACTGGTCTAAACTATTATGCCAGACCCCACTTCTGCTCTCTCTCCTTTTGCCTTCTCTCTCTCCCCTACAAATCTGGCCCAGCCAGCTGAGACAACCAGACATTTTGCACCAGTGCCAGTAGCCTGTGACCAGGGAGGCAGGTTAAAGAAAGGCCTTAGCCAGCCCAATGCAGAGAGAAGTTTGCCATAGACACGCTGATCAGCCAGCGGCCCATGCCGGGGTTTGTCCTGTAGGAAAGCTGCAAGTTTCTATGCAACGTGCCTGCTTAATGCTGGGAGAAGCTGCCTGAGCCTGGGGATGTGGGGTCCCCTAGGGGCAGGGGACTTCATGTGCTGGGTTTATCGTTAGGACCCAGGAGCAGCTGGGAGGCGGCTCGGGGAGCATCTCTGCCTGGGCTCAGGCCTGGCAGCAGGAAAGTGCCTCTGCACAAAGGGCCCTTTCAGGGACCAGCTGGTGAGTTTGTACCAGAGGGAAGGGGGCTCTCCCTGGGTTTGCGGGTCCCAGAGCTGCTGCCCTCAGTGACACAGCCAGGTTGAAACCGATCCATCTACTGAAGAGCAAATGCCCATGTAAATGGGGCAGAATCAGTTCTCTCGGAGAGAGGGAAGGTGGTAGAAAGAAACAAAGCGTGACCAGACCAAGAGGGGCAGCAGGAGCAAGAAGTGGGGAGGGAGGTTCCCAGCTCTGCCTGGATCCGTTCCCTGGGCAGACTGACTCTTCTGGGCACAAGGGGAGGAGCTGAGAGAGGAAAAGCCAGGTCCGATCTCTCTTGACTCACTGCACTGCTCATAGGGTGGGGGGACATGCTGCCCTTGGAGTCNCCCCCCCCCCCCCCCCCGACCAGTGGCCAGGACCTGGGCAGTGAGTGCCGCTGAAAATCAGCTCGTGTGCCGCCTTCGGCACACATGCCATAGGTTGCCTACCCCTGGTCTACCCATTGTTCTCTAAAATGTGTCTTTTTAAATACTATTCTCCCTTTTTTTCCCTCCCACAGCTGCAAATGCTTCAATGCTCCCCCTATTATCTCCATCCCAGAGGCTAGCGCAGATAAGAAGGTGGAAAAAACGCACACACGATGAAATGTTCTCTGAGCTCATGCAGTCCTCCTGCACTGAAAGACCTCAGTAGAATGCATGGAGGCAAACAATGTTAGAGTCCAGGAAAGCGGTAGATGAACACGAGGACAGGAGGGATGATCGAGATGAGAGGTGGCGGCAGCGCGATGAGAGGAGGCAGGATGCAATGCTGCGCCTACTGGGGGATCAAACTGACATGCTCTGGAGGAGCTGACGGAAAGGCAGCATGATCACAGACTGCCACTGCAGCCCCTGTGTAACCAACCACCCTCCTCCCAGAGTTCCATAGCCTCCTCACCCAGACTCCCAAGAATGCAGGGTGGGGGGAGGCTTCGGACACCCAACCACTCCACCCCAGAGGACTGCCCAAACAACAGAAAGCTGGCATTCAAGAAGTTTTGAAGTGCAGTGTGGTCTTGTCCTTCCCTCCTCCCCTCATCCACCACCCCACCCGGTGCTTCCCTCCTCCCCCACCCCTCCTGGGCTATCTTCGCAGTTATCCCCCTGTGACGGGTTGGATCACAGAAACCCCCTTGGGAGCTGCCGCCTGATGTGCAAAGACTACTTCTATTCCTGTTTTCCCTGCCAGCTCAGTGGCTCCAGCACCCTGTCTTGCTGAAGCCAGACACACCCGTCTACTCCAACACAGACCCAGGGTCTGAATTACCTGCCCCAAAGCTGCAGGTTTACCTGAAAACAGCTCACAGAAGTGTGCTTGTCTTTAGCACTCAGATGCCCAACTCCCAATGGGGTTTAAACCCAAATAAATCCGTTTTACCCTGTATAAAGCTTATACAGGGTAAACTCATAAATTGTTCGCCCTCTATAACACTGATAGAGAGATATGCACAGTTGTTTGCTCCCCCAGGTATTAATACATACTCTGAGTTAATAAGTAAAAAGTGATTTTATTTAAATACAGAAAGTAGGATTTAAGTGCTTCCAAGTAGTAACAGACAGAACAAAGAAAGTCACCAAGCAAAATAAAATAAAATGCGCAAATCTATGTCTAATCAAACTGAATACAGATAATCTCACCCTCAGAGATGCTTCAGTAAGTTTTTTCTCAGACTGGACACCTTCCAGGCCTGGGCACAATTCTTTCCCCTGGTACAGCTCTTGTTCCAGCTCAGGTGATAGCTAGGGGATTCTTCATGATGGCTCCTCTCCCCCTCTGTTCTCTTCCACCCCTTTATATATCTTTTGCATAAGGTGGGAATCCTTTGTCCCTCTGGGTTCCCCCACCCCTCACTGGAAAAGCACCAGGTTAAAGATGGATTCCAGTTCAGGTGACATGATCACATGTCACTGCAAGACTTCATTACTCACTTGCCAGCACACACATATACAGGAAGACTCACAGGTAAATACAGCCATCTGCAGACAATGGCTCTGGTTAATGGGAGTCATCAAGATTCCAAACCACCATTAATGGCCCACACTTTGCATAATTACAATAGGCCCTCAGAGTCATATTTTATATTTCTAGTTTTAGATACAAGAGTGGTACATTTATACAAATAGGATGATCACTCAGTAGATTATAAGCTTTGTAATGATACCTTACAAGAGACCTTTTGCATGAAGCATATTCCAGTTACATTATATTCACCTATGTTTTTATAAAACTATTCCAGTTACATTATATTCACTTATTATCATGTTTTTATAAAACCATATAGACTGCACAACATCACACCCCCTGTTTGTGTGATGAATTAATAAAGAATGCATGATTTTGAAACAACAATGACTTTATTGCCTCTGCAAGCAGTGATCGAAGGGAGGAGGGCGGTTGGCTTACAGGGGAGTAGAGTGGACCAAGGGGGCGGGTTTTCATCAAGGAGAAACAATCAGAACTGTCACACTGTAGCCTGGCCAGTCATGAAATTGTTTTTCAAGGCTTCCCTGATGTGCAGCATGTCCTGCTGTGCTCTTCTAATCGCCCTGGTGTCTGGCTGTGTGTAATCAGTGGGTAGGCGATTTGCCTCAACCTCCCACCCCGCCATAAACGTCTCCCCCTTGCTCTCACAGATACTGTGGAGCACACAGCAAGCAGCAATAACAATGGGAATATTGGTTTCGCTGAAGTCTAACCGAGTCAGTAAACTGCATCAGCACACTTTTAAACATCCAAATGCACATTCTACCACCATTCTGCACTTGCTCAGTCTATAGTTGAACTGCTCCTTACTACTGTCCAGGGTGCCTGTGTACAGCTTCATGAGCCATGGGAGCAAGGGGTAGGCTGGGTCTCCGAGGATAACTATAGGCATTTCAACATCCCCAACAGTAATTTTCTGATCTGGGAAGTAAGTCCTTTCCTGCAGCTGTTCAAACAGACCAGAATTCCTGAAGATGCGAGGGTCATGTACCTTTCCTGGCCATCCCACGTTGATGTCGGTGAAACATCCCTTGTGATCCACCAGTGCTTCCAGCACCATTGAAAAGTACCCCTTGCTGTTTATGTACTGGCTGCCAAGGTGGTCCCGTCCCAAGATAGGGATATGTGTTCCGTCTATCGCCCCACCACAGTTAGGGAATCCCATTGCAGCAAAGCCATCCACTATGACCTGCACATTTCCCAGAGTCACTACCCTTGATAGCAGCAGCTCAGTGATTGCGTTGGCTACTTGGATCACAGCAACCCCCACAGTAGATTTGCCCACTCCGAATTGATTCCTGACTGACCGGTAGCTGTCTGGCGTTCAGGGCCGGCGCTTCCATTAGGCGACCTAGGCGGTCGCCTAGGGCGCTCCTATTTTGGGGGCGCCTGCGCCCCCGCCGCCCGTAAAAATTTGGGGGCGGGACCTTCCGCCGCCGCTGTTGGGGGCGGGATTTCGGGGGCGGGACCTTCCGCCGCCTAGGGCGCCAGCGCAAGCTGCCAGAGGGCTATGGCCACTCGCTTCTCAACTGTGAGGGCTGCTCTCATCTTGGTATTCTTGCACTTCAGGGCAGGGGAAAGCAAGTCACAAGTTCCATGAAAGTGGCCCTATGCATACGACCGTTTCGCAGCCACTGGGAATCATCCCAGACCTGCAACACTATGCGGTCCCACCAGTCTGTGCTTGTTTCCCGGGCCCAGAATTGGCGTTCCATGACATGAGCCAGCTCCATTGCCACCAGGATGGCCAATTGCTGGGGCCCGTGCTTTGAGAAAAGTTTGTGTCCGTGTCCTCATCACTCTCGTCACCGCGCTGCTGTCACCTCCTCACCTGCTTTTGCAGGTTCTGGTTCTGCACATACTGCACGATAATGCGCGAGGTGTTTACAATGCTCATAACTGCCGCGGTGATCTTAGTGGGCTCCATGCTTGTGGTGCTATGGCATCTGCATTGGCAATCCAGGGAAAAGGGCATGAAATGATTGTCTGCTGTTGCTTTCACAGAGGGAGGGGCGACTGACGACATGTACCCAAAACCACCTGTGACAAATTTTTGCCCCATCATGCATTGGGAGCTCAACCCAGAATTCCAGTGGGATAGCTACCCACAGTGCACTGCTCCGAAAGTCGACGCTAGCCACAGTACTGTGGATGCACTCCGCTGATTTACTGCACTCAGTGGGCCGCACACATTCGACTTTATACAATCTATTCCAAAAAATCGACTTCTAAAATATCGACCTAATTTCGTAGTGTAGACATACTCTGAGGGAGTCAGGAGTCCGTCCTCTGTGTGAGCTGGAGCTGCCTGCCAGAGAATGGGAGAGGCGGGGGGGGGGGGGGCTGGGGGGGGGGGGGGGGGGGGGGGGGGGGGGGGGGGGGGGGGGGGGGGGGGAGGGAGGTCGAGCATCCACCAGCCAGAGCAGAAGTTGGCGCCTATGGCAGCAGTGCTGAGCCAGAGGGAGGCTGGAGCAGTGAGGAGCTGCAGAGAGCGAGGGGGTACCCTGGGCAGAGGGCCCAGCGCAGGGAGACACCCCCAGCCAAGAGGGCCCGACAAAATCTAATAACCCCAGCCCACAGGAAGGTTAATCCATCCCTGCTCACCGAGCGGGATGACGTGTTTTCCTTTCACCTTTCCCATTTTTTCCTTAATTTTTTGTATTACTTGCTGTTTAATAAACTGTATTTGTTCTGAACCCTATGCAATGGTCAGAGAAGCGTCCAAAGTGAAGAGAGCACCCCGGAGTGGAGACGCCCTAGTCTCTGTCTTCAGTGATCGCAACAAGATTGAGGGTTAAGTCCCCTCAAGAATCCTGGGTCCAACAACATCGGAGTTACAGGGACTAGACTGGAAGGTGAGTCCTCGAGGTCAGGCAGGCCTCCGGGTAAAGGGAGTGGGAGTGAGGACTCAGATCCTTCTGCTATTCGATTCCACTGGGGTGGTGTATAAGCCAGGAAAGTTCCCCACAATACCAGGACCCTTCCCCTCGCTTACTTCTGTGCATATTTATTGGTTTTCCCTAGAGTTAATTAAGTATTTTAGGAAAAAGTGTCAGAGCGGCCACCAGCAAGAGCTGCTGGCCTAACTCTGAGGCCACCAAAAATTTGGTCATAGAATCATAGAAGCTTAGGTTTGGAAGAGACCTCAGGAGATCATCTAGTCCAATCCCCTGCTCAAAGCAGGACCAACACCAACTTAAATCATCCCAGGCAGGGCTTTGTCGAGCCGGGCCTTAAAAACCTCTAAGGAAGGAGATTCCACCACCTCCCTAGGTAACCCATTCCAGTGCTTCAGCACCCTCCTAGTGAAACAGTGTTTCCTAATATCCAACCTAGACCTCGCCCACTGCAACTTGAGACCATTGCTCCTTGTTCTGTCAAAAAGGTACTACACTTCCCATCGGTGAATCGAACCCCGGTCTCCGACGTGACAGGTGGGGATACTCACCACTATACTAATGAGGAAGTGATTTGTGGTCCCTTCTGACCTTAGAGCAGGGGTCTCAAACACGCGGCCCATGGGCCACATGCGGCCCGCGGGGCTATTTCCTGCAGCCCGCCAAGCGGCCCGCCCCCGCCCCCCCAGCCTACCTCCAGGCCAGGGGTGGGCAAACTACAGCCTCAGGATTGCCCCCCTCGAGCCCCACGCATTACATCCCGGTGGGGGGGAAAGAGGCAGAGGGCTCTGCCTGTGTGTCGTCCCCTGGCTTCCAGGCATCGCCCCCCCCCCCCCCCCCCCGCAGCTCCCATTGGCTGGGAATGGGGAACTGCGGCCAATGGGAGCTTCGGGGGAGGTACATGGTGGCGCGGCAAGCAGCGTGCGGAGCCCTGCATCTCCCTCCCCCAGGGGCCGCAGGGACATGGTTCCAGCTATTTCCCGGAGCGGGGCCAGGGCTGGCAGCCTGCCCTGGCCCCGGTGTGCGCTGCTGCCACCCCAGAGCACGAAGCCCTCCTGCACCCTGCCCCCCAACTCCCTGCCCTGAGCCCCCTGCCTGTACCTCAATCCCTTGCTGCACCCCAACTCCCTGTCCTGAGCCTCCTGCTGCATCCCACACCCCTTCTGCACTCCAATCCCCTGCCCTGAGCCCCCTGCCTGAACCCCAACCCCCTGCTGCACCCCAACTCCCTGCCCTGAGCCCCCTGCTGCATCCCACACTCCTTCTGCACCCCGAGCCCCCTGCCTGCACCCCAACCCACTGCTGCACCTCAACTCCCTGCCCTGAGCCCCCGCCACACCCCTCATGCCCCCTCTGGGGGCAGGGAGGGGGCAGAGTTGCGGTGGGGACTTCAGGGAAGGGGTTGGAATGGGGGCTGGGAAGAGGCGGGGCCTCATGGAAGGGGTGGAGTGGGGGCAGCGAGGGGGGGTGTCAGTGATGTGGCCCTCGGGCCAATGAACTAACCCTTATGTGGCCCTCATGGTCATTTGAGTTTGAGACCCCTGCCTTAGAGACTGTGAGTGGAACAGAAGCGGGACACAGAGATGCTGCAGCGCAGTGGGTTGATCGCTAGGACCCAGGAGCAGCTGGGAGGCGGCTCTGGGGGAGCGATGGCTGGGCTCAGTCCCGGCAGCAGGAAGTGACTCGCAGCCGCTGCGGTGACTCTGGCTCCCAGGCTCCTGGCGAGATCCCCGAGCCCCGGCGGCTGGTGCTGGGAGCCCGGAGCCCGGGCTGCAGCCGGGAGAGGGGAATCTCCAGCAGGGCCCTTCCCGCTGCTCCCCAGGAGCCTCTCCCAGGGCAGAGCCCCCAGCCTGGCCAGGGCCCTTCCCGGCCCGGCCCCTGCCCCAGGGGGGCCCCGCTCGGAGGGAAGGTGAGAGAGACCCGCCCCCCCCCGTCACACCCGGGCTGCAGGGGGAGGGTTTGGCCCCAGGCTGCTCCCAGCGGAGCTGGCTGCGATTCCCTGCCCTGGGCCCGGGAAAGCTGCCGCCAGCTCCCGGTGTGTGCGGGGCGGGGGGAGCCAGCCCGGGCCGTGCTGGGGGCTGGTACCACGACATGTCGGGGGACTGAGGGGGAGAAAACCGGGGTACAGGCCCCGCCAGGCAGGCCGGAGGGGGAAACCCAGGAATAGGGAGGGGCAGAGGGGATAAAAGTTCCCCCAGATGGGCTGAGCCAGCTGCAGTGGTTGCAAAAATAGGGAGTGGGGTTTTTCCTTCCCCCCTTTCCCAGGATCATAGTTCCCATTTCCCAGGGCCGTGTCCTTAAAGGCCCAGTGCATCGCTGGACAGGGCTGCTCCCATCCCCCATAAGATGTTACTGAGCTGCTAGAGGGGACTTGATCCAGTGAAATATTTACAGACACCCCCACAAAGATCTCACTGTCACACCTGCTTCGAGTGTTTAAAGTATCTGGGTCTCAGTTCCTGTGTCTGCGTAAAGCCGCCCAGCGCTGCATCAGTGTGTCCTAGCCACTGTCCCTGTTCCCCTGAGGTTCACTCCTCTTGGAATCCAGTCTGGGCAGTTTCACTCCTTTACATTAGTTCCTTATCAAAATATTATTTTTCTTACTCTGAGCTCTTCATCTTCACCTTCATTAGCATTGTGCGGAGGGACGTCACTGTGCCCTGGAATTCATATTTTTAATGGAAAATAATCATGGGAAATATTAATAGTTGTGATCACATCTCAGGGTGACACTGTAACAGTTCCTGTTTCTATTGCAATGTTGTAATTTGAGTGCAGTGCTGACTGATTTCCTGGGCTGGTCTGAAAACTCCAATTTCCTTTGCTTTAGCCAATTGTTATTTTCTCTCTCTCTATCCAGCACCCTAGTGTTTTTTCTCATATCCCATTTGTGTATAGAACTTGGTTCCCAAATATTCACTAACAGACAGAAGTTTCAAGGTTAGAATCATAGAATATCAGGGTTGGAAGGGACCTCAGGAGGTCATCTAGTCCAGGGGTCTCAAACTCAAATGACCACGAGGGCCACATGAGGACTAGTACATTGGGCCGAGGGCCGCATTTACTGACACCTCCCCCCCGCCGCCCTCGGCCCTGCCCCCACTCCACCCCTTCCATGAGGCCCCGCCCCTGCCCCGCCTCTTCCCACCCCTTCCCTGCCCCCATTCCAACCCCTTCCCCAAAATCCCCACCCCAACTCTGCCCCCTCCCTGCCCCCAGGGGGCGCAGGAGGGGTGTGGGGTGTGGCGGGGGCTCAGGGCAGGGAGTTGGGGTGAGGGGTGCAGGAGGGGGTCAGGGTGCAGGGTGTGGCAGGGGGCTCAGGGCAGGGGGCTGGGGTGTGGTGGGGGTTCAGGGCAGGGTGCAGCAGGGGGCTCAGAGCAGGGGGTCGGGGTGTGGGGTGTGGCGGGGGGGCTCAGGGCAGGGGGTCGGGGTGCAGGGGGGTGCGGGAGGCGGGCTCCGGCCCGACCCGCACCGGGGGCAGGGCAGGCTCCCTGCTTGCCTGCCCTGCCGCCGCGCCACACAGGGAAGCGGCTGGAACCTGGGGAAGGAGGGGCGCAGGGGTGTGTGTGGCTGTTGCTTCAGGCACCGCCCCCAGCAGCTCCCATTGGTCACAGTTCCCCATTCCCGGCCAATGGGAACTGCTGGGGGCGGTGCCTGAAGTAACAGCCACACACACCCCTGCGCCCCTCCTCCCCCGGGTTCCAGCTGCTTCCTGGTGCGACGCGCGGCGGCAGGCAACGCAGGCAGGCAAGCAGGGAGCCTGCCCTGCCCCCGG
>QXTE01000634.1:0-40155 GCA_003942145.1 Platysternon megacephalum | reverse complement strand
TGAACCTAGTTTAAAGCCCTCCTCACTAGGTTAGCCAGCCTGCTTGCGAAGATGTTCTTCCCTCTCTTCGTTAGGTGGAGCCCGTCTCTGCCTAGCACTCCTCCTTCTTGGAACACCATCCCATGGTCGAAGAATCCAAAGCCTTCTCTCCGACACCACCTGCGTAGCCATTCGTTGACTTCCACAATTCGCCGGTCTCTACCCAGGCCTTTTCCCTGCACAGGGAGGATGGACGAGAACACCACTTGCGCCTCAAACTCCTTTATCCTTCTTCCCAGAGCCACGTAGTCTGCAGTGATCCGCTCAAGGTCATTCTTGGCAGTATCATTGGTGCCCACGTGGAGAAGCAGGAAGGGGTAGCGATCCGAGGGCTTGATGAGTCTCGGCAATCTCTCCGTCACATCGTGAATCCTAGCTCCTGGCAAGCAGCAGACCTCTCGGTTTTCTCGGTCGGGGCGGCAGATAGATGACTCAGTCCCCTGAGGAGGGAGTCCCCAACCACCACCACCCGCCTCCTTCTCTTGGAAGCGGTGGTCGTGGAACCCCCATGCTAAGGACAGTGCATCTCATGCCTTCCAATCTGTGGAGTCTCCTTCTGCTCCCTTCCCTCAGATGCATCATCTAGTCCACTCTCCGCATTAGTACCTGTGGAGAGAACATGAAAACGGTTGCTCACCTGTATCTCCATTGCCGGTACATGGACGCTCCTCTTTCTTCTTCTGGAGGTCACATGCTGCCAAATTTCTTAACCATCCCTCTGTCCCTGCTGCGCAGCCTGCTCTGATTCTTCAGAACGTTGTGCCCGTAGACGCATATCCTGACGTCTGTCCAGGAAATCTTCATTTTCGCTTATGCAACGCAGGGTCGATATTTGTTTCTCCAGACACTCGAACCTTCTCTTCCAATATGGAGACCAGCTTGCACTTTGTACAGACAAAGTCGCTTCTGTCCTGTGGAAGAAAGACAAACATGGCACAACCTATGCAGGTTACAACAGCTGAGCGCTCACCTTCCATATCACCTTCCTTCTAAGAGCTTCCTCAGCTGTTGCAGTAACTACTCAGAGAAGCCTGCAAGATGAAAGCCTCAGTGGGCTCTCCCCAGGCAAACTCCCTCTGTTAGCCTCCGCTGTTCGCTGCTCCTCAAGGCACCTAGATATTTTTAAATATGCGACTAGTGGCCTCCCCCCACCAATTTCTCTTATTCCCTTCCCTTTACTTCTTCAGGGCTTGTCTGCGTGGTCTGATGTTAAAGGTGTGAAGTTAATCCATATGAATTCCAGAGCTTTAAACCCATGTGTGGACGCTCTCATTCAGAAGTAAGGTGGCCTTAATTTTGACATTGGCAGTCAGGACAGCCGGACAAGTGCAGGAGACCTTCCCCCAACACTATAAATCATCAGGTCTTTGATCAGTTCTTGAACATTTTTAAGTTTTGTATAGTCCTGGTGTAATGCACATGTGATGTTTCAAGTCCAAAGAGAAGGAGCGAAGCTGTGGGGCGCTCGTCTCATCTTCCCTGAGTGTTGCGTTGTGTAGAAACGCCATTACGATATTTTACAGCTTTGGCCTGACAGAATTTCAGTAGATGGGTTGAGGTGGAAATGTAAGGGGATCTCGCTCCTCTTCTCTCTCCTGCAAAGGACAGGACATCCTTCATGAGCAGGAGGGCAAAGGTCAGATAGCGTCATGGTAGATCCTGCTGTGCGCACGGAGAGCGTTGGCCTGGTTGCTCGGTGATCCCCTTTATAAGGAACACAGACCAAGTGGCGGCACTCTTGTCCCATGGGCGTGAACTATAAAGACTCCTTTGATCCCTTGCCCTGGTGAGAGTGTGTCCTGAGGGAGAGACACTGCACCAGAGTCCTGCCTGGCTTCATTCAGAGCCATTCCAGAGCATGGAGACGGTGACTGTCCTAAACACCTATCTCCCCTCCAAGCTTTGATTGCCTGAGTTCTCAGGTGAGTAAAGAGGGAATGGCCGACCTGGTGGCATGTGCCCAATGAAAACATCCGATGCAGCTTTATAAACAAATACAGAGCATGTCTGGTAACTACCCCTCCCTACTTCTGGATGCTTTGGAGCAAGATCAACCCCGCGCTCTGCACATGTGTTGAGACACGACGTGCCAATGTGTGAAGTGAGCTTAATACATTTTTGTTGCACCTGCCAGACTCTGCCTCACGCCTTTCTGAACATCGCAGTCACAGACTCACTGATATGACCATCCCCATGTACGACAGGGGTAACAGACAATGCTGTCTGGCCAAGTTACATTTCCCTGGCAGTGCCTAGTCACAAGGCAAATATCCACACACAACCACTTCCCTTCCTGCGCACACACACACACTGCTCCCAGCTTACATTGCATTTTTTTTAAAAGAGACAAACTTATTACTTTGGCGGTCTGATTCTTGAGTGTTCAGGGCTGCCCTAGGTCTTGGTCTGATTTCCAGGCAGGTTTTAGATCTTAGCCACACCAGTTTCAGACCGGAGTCACTGCGGGCTCTGGCAGGGGGTGAGTGCAGATGGGCCAATGGGATCAGCCTCTGCCTGCCTGTCCCTGGGTGCTGCCGGGGGAGTCCAGAGCAGCTCATTCTTCAGCTGTTGCCACCAGAGGGCTGTTGCTAAGGGAGAGGGGTTTACTCTGTAATGGGGGGCAATCCCCCACAGTGGCCCCTTTGATTCTGCTCTTTTCCTAGTGTTTGGCTCAGAGATGCTGTTACTGGGAGGGTCTAAAGAACCTGGGAGGACTCAGGGTGTGACATGGACTCCAGCCCCTTCTGTAACATCCCCCATTGCACCTCTTGCCCTGACAGGCTGAGGAATCACGTTCACATTTCGCTCCAGATTGGCCCGTCTTCCAGGAGATAGGGAAGGGAAATGGCTGTGATAGAGCCAGCTCAGGTAGGGGATTTTCAGGGAACTGCTGGGTAGGGGGAGGGAGGAGACAGGGTGTGATAAACCTGCTGATTTTCGGAGTAGGACCATTGGCGGTAGAGGGACATTTGCCCATTTCAAAAACAGGACACAACCCCCTGCACAGGGCTGGAGCCTGAACCCACTGGTCAGAGGCTGCTGTGAAATACGCAGGGAAGCTGTTGGGATTCCTGTCCCTGTCCCCGACTCAGAGCTCTGCTTCCCGTATCAGCCTGTGGCTGGCAGGTGTGTGGGAAATAAGAAGACCCTGCCCTGCTCCGTGTGCTGAGGGGGACAAGGAGCTCTCACCTTCTCCCCACCCCCTGAAGCCTCCTGGCTGCTCTGAACGATAGGGGTCAGATTCTGCTACTCTGCCCCTCCCAGAGCTTCGAGTTTTTTTCTTTTCCCTGTGAATAGCGGGATTGTGGCTGGGGCAGCAGGTGCTGAGTGGGGGACTCTTGTTGTTTCAGATGCCGGTGACCTTCGAGGAGGTGGCTGTGTATTTCACCCAGGGGCAGGGGGCTCTGCTGGGCCCTGCTCAGAGAGCCCTCTACAGGGATGTCATGCAGGAGAAGTACGAGACGGTGACCTCGCTGGGTAAGGGATTCCCGTCCCCTCGGTTATTAGAAGCCGTGGAGTCTTCATGTCTGACTCTGGTCAGGTTCTTCCCTCATCAGTTAGATCAGAGGAAAATGTTTTGCATAATGCACAGCTGCCCTGTGAGAGAGACTTGCATCTCCGTGCCCTCTCCAGTGAGACATGGTGTCAAAACTTAATGGACATGTTAGCTCATCCCCACCCCTCCAGCTTTCAAAGGGGCAGAATTCATTCATTGTCCTTTCTGTATTGATTCCCATTCACACACAGAATCCTTATTTACCTCCCTTCTTGGGAATAGCTCCAGCCATCGGGAAGGCTTAGAAATAGGCAGGGGTTTAACGCCAGAGCTGCGTGTGTGTCAGCAAGGCCCCTAGGCTGTGCAGATCCTGAGAACTCCTAGTGAGGGTGTAAAAATTCCCCTCACCTCCCCAGACATCTACCTCTCCCAAGAGGTCTCAGAGACCATGTTCCCGTCCTCTTGGGTTCCACATTCCCCAGCAGAGGACAAGGACAGGTTCCGTTCACAGAATGTCCTTTGTGACAGATGCGCTCTCATATCCTCTATGCACCCTGATCTGGTCTGATTTCCCTCCCCTGCGCAGGATTCCCCATTCCCAAACCTGAGCTGATCTCCCACCTGGAACGAGGAGAAGAGCCATGGGTCCCGGATCTCCGGGCCGGCGAGGAAAGAGAGGGCCTGAGATGCGCCCGCACAGGTGAGGACTGACACAGAAATGAGGAATGAAGGTAAAAGTTGAGAATCCCAAAAATATGGTGTGAGTAAGTGCCCTCCAGTTGTTCCTCGTCTCACCCAGGGTAGCGCAGTAGTCAGCAGATATCACTCACAGCTTTCCACCCATCCTGTTGGCTGCAAGAGTTTCCTTCCCATCTCTCCTTCCCTTTGAGTGTTTGGGTGGTATGTGGAGGCACAATCCAATTGCTCAGTCTTTGTGTCGTGTTCACCCTTAGTGCTATTCCTCTTTCTCTCCAGCACAATGACTCCTGTCTGGATCCTCTCTCTCTCCCAGCAGGTGCTGAGCGAGGGAGTGAGAACGAGAAGGGGAATCATCATCAGGAAGTTGTTGGGAAAGTGGAACCACAGGGGACCTTTGTGGGAATAGCTGAAGGGAATTTTTCCCAGTGCTGGGAACAGGGAGAAACCTGGGGAAATTGGCACAGGTCAGAGAAGCTGCAGGGAAACCACCCAAGGAAGAAAGTGGATGAATCTGTTAAATGTGGGGGAGGAGACAAGGATCCCACAATCCAGCAGACAAATTCCAAGGAAGACAAATGCTGTGAATGCCTCGGTTTTTGGAAAGGATTCATTCAGAGATCACAGCTTGTTACACATCAGACAATCCATACTGGAGAGAAACCCCTTCAATGCTTGGACCGTGGAGAAAGCTTCAATAATCGCTCAGCCCTGAATAACCATGGGAGAAGCCACACAGGAGAGAAACCCTATCAATGCCTTGAGTGTGGGAAATGTTTCCTTTGGAAGTCAGAACTAATTAGACATCAGTTAAGCCACACAGGAGAGAGACCACATAAGTGCTTCGACTGTGGGAAAAGTTTCATACAGAGGTCTGACCTTCTTAAACATCAGGCAATCCACACAGGAGATAGACCCCATAAGTGTTTCAACTGTGGGAAAAGTTTCATACAGAGGTCAGACCTTTTTAATCATCAGGCAATCCACACAGGAGAGAGCCCCCATAAGTGTTTCAACTGTGGCAACAGTTCCCTACAGAGGTCAGACCTTTTTAATCATCAGACAATCCACACAGGAGAGAGACCCCAGAAGTGCGTGGAATGTGGAAAAAGTTTCATACGGAGGTCAGTCCTTCTTATACATCAGGGAATACACACAGGAGAGAGACCTCACAAGTGCTTGGACTGTGGGAAAAGTTTCATACAGAGGTCAGATCTTATTCAACATCAGAGAATCCACACAGGAGAGAGCCCTTACAAGTGCTTGGACTGTGGGAAAAGTTTCAAACGGAGGTCAGTTCTTTTTAAACATCAGGCATTACACACAGGAGAGGGTCCCCATAAGTGTTTAGTTTGTGGAAAAAGTTTCGTATGGAGGTCAGACCTTGTTAAACATCAGGTATTCCACACAGGAGAGAGACCCCATAAATGTTTAGACTGTGGAAAAAGATTTATACGGAGGTCAGACCTTGTTAAACATCAGGCAATCCACACAGGAGAGAGACCCCAGAAGTGCGTGGAATGTGGAAAAAGTTTCATACGGAGGTCAGACCTTCTTATACATCAGAGAATCCACACAGGAGAGAGACCTCACAAGTGTTTAGACTGTGTGGAAATTTCACTTCTAAACTTCTCTGATGCAGGGACAGAAGGTGTTAAGGAAATTGCCTGTAATTGACCTAGATTCAACCTTTAGAGACATGTTAGAAAAGTGTGTCCTCGTTAGATAAACTAGAGCTTCGAGAGGTAAACGTGTATTGTTAAAGACATGGAAGAAGATGGTAACTGTAGTAGTCTTTGTGAGGGAAAATCTATAGAAAGGCTGTGGAGCTTTGGTCAAGCTTGCTTGCAGGCCCTAAACTAAGATCCTGCTTGCTTCTGTGTGTCAAGGGGTAAAAGGAATCACAGTGGAAAGTTCCCAAAACGGAACTATGGCTTTGTGTGTATAAAGGGCATGAGGGGGCAGAGTGGAAAAAGTCCCCAAGTAGCATAATTTGCAATAGCCAGGCTTATGAAATATATAACCGCAACAGTTGTGTTAAAAAAAAAGGTCGCTGATCGCAAAAGAACAGACAGTGAGTAACAGGAGGGGCCTAGTGGGGGAGACGCTTGTTTTTGCTGTTGACCTTTATTAATTTTGAACATGCAACGTATGTGTAATTTGTTTGTGGTTTTAGTCTTCAAAAGCTGGTTAAAGTTTAAGGAAGGCAGAGCAGCTTGCCACCTTGCATGGGGCTATGCTGACTCTCCTTGCATATATGCTCGTATAAAATAAAGGAGCCTCAGGCTGATCTGATCCAAAATCTATGTGTGGTTAATTTTCCACAACATCTTTGTTTAGCTGTATCTTGTTAGAGGTTAACAATGGAAATTAACGGTTCCTGTCTAGGGCTGTATTCTGTGAATTCAGAGATCAAAATGGAATATTAACATTTAGATAAAACTTGGTTGTAATAATGTCATTGTTTGTCTCCTGAAAGTTTGTGGTAAACTGTCTATGAACTGCTTTATGGAGAATCACCTTATGTTAATCCATGTAATTAATTACCAGTGATGTTTAGGAAATAGGTTACTTCAAAAGCCTATTGTTCAGCCAAGGACTGTGTGCTGTCCAGATGCTGCAAAAGTGATCCTTTCTTCTCTGATCTGCTTAAGCAGTTTGTTTGGGTTTTTTTTTGGGGGGGGGGGGAGTCGGAAGACAGAGATCTCCAGTCCCATCTAGACCGCCCTGACATTGAAATTTGGACGTTGGACTAGAACTTGATGAAATGATTCTGTAAAGGACTCTTTGCAATTCTAAAGCATCATCGCTACAGTGAAACTGACCTAAGGACTCTTTGCATGTCTGTCTGTATAATGATCTTTTAACCAACACTCTCTCTCTTTTCTTCTTTTAATAAATCTTAGTTGAGTTAATAAGAATTGGCTGTAAGCGTGTATTTGGGTAAGAACTGAAGTATTCCTTAACTTGGTGGATAATGTATTCGATCCTTTGGGATTGGTGGAACTTTTTAATGTGATGAATAAGATTTTCAGCAATCCCCATCATGTTGAAGTGGGCTGTCTGGGAGGGAGTCCAAGGCCCGGTTGCTTTAAGGGAGCTGTGCTTTGGCCTCTGTGTAGCCAATAAGGTATTGTAGAAGCTGATTTGTTGCTGGCTTGGTGTATCTAAGTATTGGAATAGCCACCAGTTTTTAGGATTGTCGGCCCATTCTTTGCAGTTTGCCCTATTTGAGCAATCTCTGTGTGGATCCCTGGAACCCTGGTCACAACTTCATAAATGTCTTGCCTGTGGGGAAAGTTTCATTCAGCCGTCATGAAACACCCCCCGCAGATCGCAAACCACCACCAACGGAGGTGGGGGAGTCCGCCAATGATCCCCAGTTCTCGCGGGCCCACGGCTCCCAACTCTTCCCGGGCCCTGGGGAATGCTCCACGGTTCCCCACTACCCGAGGGCATTGTGGAATACCCCTCAGTTACCCAGTCGCCATGCGAATCCGCCCCCAGTGCAAGGTGCAGGGAGGAAATCTTTTGAAGCTCCCTATTCCTCACTTGTGTGGGGGAATCCAGTCTCTGCGGGCAGAGGGGATCCCCCCGCGGCTCTGCACTCCCCACTCGTAGCAAGTGGGAGGGAATACCCTGCAGCTCTGCAGTCCCCACAATTCAGGGGGACCCTGGGAGCTCCCTGGCCACTGCAGGCACCTGGGCAACCCCCCCAGCTCCCAGCCTGGGGAGGAATCCCCCAGAGTTCCCCAGTCCCCAGGCGGTGGGGAATCCCCCTGACTGCCCAGCGCCTGTAAGGGTGGGGGAACCCTGGAACTCCAGGCATGGGGGAATACCCCGTGACTCCCCAGCCATCACCAGCAGGGGCATTCTGCAGCTCCCCAGTCTGCACGGGATCTCCCAGAGCTCCCCAGGGTGGGCCCATGGATGAGGGGGACTCATGGAGCTCGCTAGGCACCACAGGTGGTAGGATAACCCCCGCAGCTCCCCAGCCTGGAGGGAATTCTCGCAGCTCCCCAGTCCCAGCAGATGGGGGATCCCCCCACAGCTCCCCAGTCACTGCCAGTGTGGGGGAGCCCCAGAGCTCTCCAGTCCCCCCGGATGTGGGGGATCCCTGGTGCTCCCTAACACTTGCAGGCAACAGGGTAACCCCCACATCTCCCCAGCCTAGGGGAAGAAATCCCCCAGAGCTCCCCAGTCCTCTGGAGGTGGGGGAATCTCCCACAGCTCACCATGTTGTAAACATCTGTTCTCACTTTCAGGTGACATTGTAAATAAGAAGCGGGCAGCATTATCTCCCATAAATGTAAACAAACTTGTTTCTCTAAGTGATTGTCTGAACAAGAAGTAGGAGTGAGTGGACTTGTCAGCTCTAAAGTTGTACATTGTTTTGTTTTTCAGCGCAGTTATGTAATAACAAAAAATCTACATTTGTAAGTTGCACATTCATGATAAAGAGATTGCAGTATGGTCCTTGTATGAGGTGAACTGAAAAATACTATTTCTTTTATCATTTTTACAGTGCAAATATTCGTATTAAAAATAATAATATAAGGTGAACACTGTACACTTTGAATTTTGCTTTGTAACTGAAATCGATATATTTGGAAATGTAGAAAAATATCCAAAAATATTTAATAAATGTCAATAGATATTCTATTTTTAACAGTGTGATTAAAACGCAATTTTTTATCACGATTAATTTGTTTGAGTTAATCGTGTGAGTTAACTGCAATTAATCAACAGTCCTACTTTTTATCTTTCTTCTTTTATTACAATGATGCTAAAACTTTTGTCTGTAACACAGCCAAGTAATGCAGCGGTGCTGTGTAAAGCAGGTTTGGCCTGTTCAGAAGGAAATGGTTAAATTTGTTCTCTAGATTTTGAGTTTTAAGATTCTCTGGGATTTCGCTTCATGAACGGGAAAGTGGTTTGTAGCCCACCCTTCATTGCAAGATTCTCTCTCTTTCCTGATGGCGGTTCTGTCACATATTTTGATATTAAATGAGTTTGAGAGAAGCTAGCTCAGATTTCCTGAGAACATCAAAAGACAAATGATCTTTTGCTGAAGTAGTCCTTTCTGATTGTCTTTTCACGTTTCCCTCGCCTCTGTCATGAGACTTTCTTCTTCTTTGAACAATGACAATGATCAGCATCTATCAGCAAAAGCACTGGGCGCGAGTGCTGGATACGCACTCCAAGGGTCTGTCTCCACTACTTTTGGTCGACGCTCTCCCGTTGACCCAGCCCGGGTGTAGACACCACAATAAGTTGACCCCAAGCTTTTCCTGTGCTAGTCCAGATAATTTGTAGATGGGAAGGGGTTTATATATATATATATATAGTATGATGATGCTAAAATTTTTGTAACTAACACAACTGAATAATGAGAAGTGAAGCTGGTTTACCCACTTCAGATAAAAATGGGTAAATTTATTTTCCTGATTTTTGAGTCTACGGATTCTCCGGGATTTTTCCCCTAGCAGCTAGCCCGAGGATCAGTCTGGGTGCCCCCTGGAGTTGCGCCTTCATGGTGCCCAATATAGGGCCCTGCTGACCCGCCTCCCCTTCCCCCCCACTCAGTTCCTTCTTGCCAGCTACTCCGACAGAGGGGTAGGAAGGTGGGTATTGGAATAGACAGGAGCAACACAGCTTGAAGAACATCAGTTACGAGGCGAGTAACCGTTTTTCCTTCTTTGAGTGCTGCTTCACGTCCATTCCAATCAGGTGACTCCCAAGCCCAAATTGAGGTGGTGGGGTCCGAGTCTTCCACTGATTGGAGCACTGACCTGCTGAAGGCCACGTCGTCTCTGGCCTGCCGGGTGATCGCATAGTGTGCGGCAAAGGTGTGGATGGAGGACCACGTCGCCACTCTGCAGATTTCCCTGCTCCGAAGCACTAGAATGAAGACTCCATCATCTTCCTCTGCATCCCCCACTCCTGAGAGAGGGTGTGCTGCAGGAGAACAGCAAGATCTGAGGCATTAGTACGACCGCAAAAGGTAGGGGGCATGCCCTGATTTTTAAAGTTTTGTGCAGCTCCGTGCGTCATGGTCCTCATCGGTGAGCGAGTCTTTAATGTTCCTCATGTGATTGTCCCTCCCACAACCGGTGGCCAGGCACCATGTAGGGGAGACTTGTGATTTTCCCACTGATGCAAAATGTCCCACATGGAGCTGCGCAAACGTTAGCAGCTACGGGAACAGGTGACTGCCAGGGCCTGGGAGGGCAGGAGCTGGGGCGTGGCACCCGCAGGGCCCTGCTCCATAATTGCATAAAAGTCAGAGCCTTATTATGAGAGCTCCTGCAGCAGGAGGCAAAATCCACTCCCCTTCCATAACTATGCAAGGGTGGGCCGGGCCGTGCTAGTCGTGCTACACTGGGAGGAGGCAGGGGGAGCTCAAAAACAGAAGGTGGACTAAAAAAAATCATTTAATCTTTTATAAGAATCTCATGATTTTTAGGCCAATCTCATGCTTTTGGGGGTTGTACTCATGAGAGGCGCTGGGACCCCGTCATAGGCGCCAACTTTCTGAGGTGCTGGGACCCCGTCATAGGTGCCAACTTTCCGAGGTGCTGGGACCCCGTCATAGGTGCCAACTTTCCCAGGCGCTGGGACCCCGTCAAAGGCGCCAACTTTCCCCGGTGCTGGTGGGTTCTCATGCCCCCCCTGCCCCAACTCCACCCCTTCCCCGCCCTGGCCCCACCC
The DNA here is from genome assembly GCA_003942145.1 of Platysternon megacephalum. Lineage (NCBI taxonomy): Eukaryota > Metazoa > Chordata > Testudines > Platysternidae > Platysternon > Platysternon megacephalum. Next base: position 29,213 of record QXTE01000634.1, on the reverse strand, counting down.
CCATTCCAACCCCTTCCCCAAATCCCTGCCCCAGCCCTGCCTCCTCCCCTGAGCACGCCGTGTTCCCCCTCCTCCCAGTCGCGCGAAACAGCTGTTTCATGGCGCAAGCGCTGGAAGCTAGGGGAAAAAAGTGGGCATGCGGTGCACTCAGGGGAGGAGGCGAAGCGGAGGTGAGCTGCTCCAGCCCCTGAGCACCCACGGAGTCACCGCCTATGGACCCAGTCACAAAAGGAAACCCCCCGAGAGCAGGGAATTCAAAGAGCTCAGGTTTGAGGGATGCAGTGTGGGGTGAGTGGGGCAGAGACAGTCTCTCTCGTCCCCACACAGGACACTGCAGTAGATGGGGAGGGGGTGACCAGCAGGGCTCTAGGGCTCCTCATCTCCCTCTGGCCTCGGCGATGGGGGTCGGCCTGGTTCCAAGGCTGCCCAGGTCTGTTGACATCCCAGGCTCCCTTCTTGCCTGCGCCCAACCTCAGCATCTCAGCAATTAAGGAGCTGCTGCCCCCTCCCCCTATCATTTTTGGGGTGTCGTTCATGGCCCTTTCGATTTCAGGTCCAGCTTCACACGACGCTCACAGGCCAAGTCTAGTCGCTCTCTGGCTCTGGTGCAGCGAGTTCCCAGTTCTCAGCTTCAGCCGTCTGGCTCTGAAGAGCAAAGCCAGCCGTTTCCCAGCTCGGTTCTCCTCGCCTCCCACCCTCTCCTCCTCCTCCTGATGCTGAGGCTTGGTCTGCGCTCGCAACCTACGTCAGTTGTGAAACTCCGCCCCCGCCACCCCCCAAGCGACGCAGCTGTACCAACCTAACTTCTGGTGCAGACAGCACTATGGCAACAGGCGGGCTTCTCCCGTGGACGTAGCTCCCGCCTCTTGGGGAGGTGGATTACCTACACCAATGGGAGAACCCCTCTCATTGGTCTGTGTAGTGTCCCCTTCGAAGCGCTACAGCGGCATCAGTGCAGTTCCGCCACAGCAGCCTGTGAAGGGTGGATGGGCCCTAAGTCACATCACTGCAGGGATCAGGCAGCGATTTCATTCCCCGTTTCCATCTCTGCCTCTCGGGGTGTGACTCGAGCTGGCACCCTCAGTGTATGTGCTGAGACATACTGACCTTTGTCATTGTTCAAATAAAACTAAATTCACATCCCAAAGGGCAGAAAACAGGTAAAAGAAAAGAAAAAAGGACGATTCTGACACATGAACATTTCTCTCGTTAACTCCTCAATACATCTGAGCTAAACTCCACTAATATCAAAGTATGTGACGAAACAGCTTTCTGGAATAGAGACAAACCCACACTCCGGGGGGGCTATAAGACGCTTTCACGTTTATAAAGTGAAATCCCAGAGAATATGAAGACTCAAAATCAGGAAAGTAAATGTACCTGTTTTCTTCAAAGGTGGCTAAACCTGCTTTACTTCCTGCATAATAATTTGGTTGTATTAATTACAAAAGATTGAGCAGCAGCAGCATAAAAGACAGGAAAGAAACAAAAAAACCCACCCCCTTCCCATCTACACATGATCTAGAGTACCACAGAAAAAGTCTGGAAGCCATTTTACCAATAGATGGAAACAGATCAGAAAGTTCAAACTCTGCTTTGAGGTTCATTTGCATTCCTCCCTTCCCCTCCCTCGCAGGTCTGTGACAATTCCTTTTTCCAGCCTTCAGAAGTCTGATTTAGGATCATAGAAATCAAAACTGATTGCTAAGCATGGCGAGCCAGGGGCAGTGTGGTAAGTGACACCTTGGGAGACAGAGGGGTAGAATAGGGACCGGATAAAACTTTCCATTGCTTGGACAGAGGCTGCTGTGTTGAGAGTGGAGGGATGGGGGAAGGAGGGAAACCCTTGGACTCACCCCATCGCCCTGAAATAGCACAGAAGCTAAAACACCACATTTTACTGTCTCTGCTCCAACTTTTTTACCATCTGTTTAGTTCTGCTTCATAAGCAAAAAAATGCACAAACACTCAATGCTTTTCAGCCCGGCCTGGAGTAATTTGTGACCATCTGGGAATGAGACAATCCGGCCCCAGAGGGAGAACTCAGTGATTAGCAATCACTCTGCTAATGGGGGGATCAGAACAGATAATATACTCGGAGTCAGTGTGACTAGTAAGAGTGTTGGAGAGTCAGGGGAGATGCGCTGGCTAATCCTGACCATTCTCCCACCATAGACAGACGCTCGGAGGCTGATGCTGCAGAGGCAGAGGTGGGATCTCCAGGAGACCCACAAAAGGCCCTGTGGGAATCAGCCCCTCTCAGTGGCGCTGTCTGAATGCAGAGGGGGCAGGGAGAGGGGGCAGAAGGGGAGAGTGAGGAGAGGCAGCACCTCTCTACCCCTATGCTCTCCCTCGCCTCTTATCCCATGATCCCCAAACACTCGATAGCCCCAGCACCCAACTCCCCCTGCTTCCCAGCTCCACCAGCCTCAACCATTCAATCCCCAGTTCCCTCCCCATGACCCATCACCCTGGTCCCTCAATATTTGATCCCCCAGAGCCAAGCACCCTGGGGGATTCAGGGAGGGGAGGAGTTACCAGCCCCCAAGGACACTCCCCCTGCAAGGAACAGCTCCAGGTCAGTGGGGGAGCCCACCCCAGGGGCTGGTGGAAGATGGAGGGTGGGGACAGGGGTCTAGAGTGAAGATGGGGCCTGGCCCAAGTGTCGTTCTCATCTCCATGGCAGGGGGATCCCGGCTGAGAGGGGGGGAACTTCAGCCAGGCAGAGGGAGTGTCTGGAGGAGTTTCTCTCTCTCCCTTCCCCCACCTGTGGCCCATCAGCTCAGCAGCCAGGGCTGCAGCAGGGAGGAGGGTCTGATGGGGGCTTCTCCTCTGCCTGGGGTTTGCTTAGACCAGGCAGAGCCAGAGGGTCACTGACCAGCCGATTCTCGGCTGCTGCTGGATCCTCACCCCAGCGCTGGGCAGCTGGATCCTTGGGAGCCAAAAGCCCCTGATGTGTGTGGGAACGAGGAAATGAGTTTGTCACCATGGTCAGCCCTAGTCAGGGGACTGAGAGAATTTCCCTGCTGTGTGGAGGAGTCTCTGATGGACAGTATAGAGTTAGCTCCACTTAGAGCATTTTCCACACCTAGAACCTCGCAGAGGTTTCTTCCCTGGGTGGATTTGCAGGTGCCTGATCCTCCAGGAGCACCAAATGAAGCTTAGTAATAGGATGAAATTTAATAGTGAGAAGTGTAAGGTTATGCATTTAGGGATGACTAACAAGAATTATAGTTATAAGCTGGGGACGCACCAGTTGGAAGTAATGGAAGAGGAGAAGGACCTCGGAGTCCTGGTTGATCGCAGGATGACTATGAGTCGGCAATGTGATGTGGCCGTTAAAAAGGCTAATGTGGTCTTGGGATGCATTAGGCGAGGTATTTCTAGTAGAGATAAGGAGGTGCTCGTCCCGTTATACAAGGCATTGGTGAGACCTCATTTGGAGTACTGTGTGCAGTTCTGGTCTCCCATGTTTAAGAAGGATGAATTCAAACTGGAACGGGTACAAAGAAGGGCCACTAGGCTGATCCGAGGAATGGAAAGCCTGTCGTATGAAAGGAGACTTGAGGAGCTCGGTTTGTTTTCCTTAACCAAAAGAAGGTTATGGGGAGATATGATTGCTCTCTTTAAATATATCAGAGGGATAAATACCAGGGAGGGAGAGGAATTATTTCAGCTCAGTACTAATGTGGACACGAGAACAAATGGATATAAATTGGCAGTTGGGAAGTTTAGGCTTGAAATTAAGCGAAGGTTTCTAACCGTCAGAGGAGTGAAATACTGGAATGGTCTGCCGAGGGAAATAGTGGGGGCGAAAGACCTCTCCGGCTTTAAGACTAAGCTTGATACATTTATGGAGGGAATGGTTTGATAGGATAACTTGATTTACATAATAGGTCAATAATGTACCACCGGTGGTAGTTAGTACCGATAGTAAATGTTCGGATATTGAAAGTCTTTTTCCTGAGTGTCTGGATGGAGAATCTTGCCCGCATGCTCGGGGTTCAGCTGATCGCCATATTTGGGGTCAGGAAGGAATTTTCCTCCAGGGTAGATTGGCAGAGGCCCTGGAGGTTTTTCGCCTTCCTCCGCAGCATGGGGCAGGGGTCGCTTGCTAGAGCATTATCTGCTGCTTGAAGTCGTTAAATCAAGCTTTGGGGCCTTCAACAGCTGAGTCAAAGGTGAGGGTTATTTCAGGAGTGGGTGGGTCAACTCTTGTGGCCTGCACCATGCAGGAGGTCAGACTAGATGATCATAATGGTCCCTTCTGATCTTAAGTTCTATGATTCTATGAAGCTTCCCTGATGTTCCATGTCTCTCTGTTGTGTTGGGCCACTGATGTGTGAGCTCGGATTTAATCTTTTTCTGCAGTGAAGCTATTCCTAGCTTCTCTCACATCTTTGTGGATTCTCTGATGTTTAATGATGTGTGATCGCTGAATGAAGCTTTTCACACAGTGCAAGCACTTATGGGATCTTATGGGTTACCTGATGTGTAATCAGGCATGATCTTTGTGTGAAACTTTTCCCACACTCCAAGCACTTGTGGGGTCTCTCTCCTGTGGGATTCTCTGATGGAAAACAAGGGCTGATCTGTTTGTGAAACTTTTACCACAGTCTAAGCACTTATGGAGTCTTTCTCCTGTGTGGATCCTCTGATGTGTTATGAGGGCAGACTTCTGAAACTTTTCCCACAGTTGAGGCAATTCTGAGGTTGGTCTCTGGTATGAATTCTGGTATGAATTCTGTGATGTCCAATAAGGTGAGAGCTTCCAATGAAACTTTCCCCACACTCAAGGCAATTATAGGGTCTTTCTCCCGTGTGGATTCTCTGATGTATTGTAAGGGCTGACTTCCAACAGAAACCATTCCCAAAGTCAAGGCATTTATCTGGTCTCTCTCCTGTGTGGATTCTCTGATGGTTAGTAAGGTTTGTACTGTTACTGAAGCTTTTCCCACATGCCAAGCATTTCATAGAATCATAGAATATCAGGGTTGGAAGGGACCTCAGGAGGTCATCTAGTCCAACCCCCTGCTCAAAGCAGGACCTAATCCCAACTAAATCATCACAGCCAGGGCTTTGTCCAGCCTGACCTTAAAAACCTCTAAGGAAGGAGATTCCACCACCTCCCTAGGTAACCCATTCCAGTGCTTCACCACCCTCCTAGTGAAAAAGTTTTTCCTAATATCCAATCTAAACCTCCCCCACTGCAACTTGAGACCATTACTCCTTGTTCTGTCATCTGGTACCACTGTGAACAGTCTAGATCCATCCTCTTTGGAACCCCCTTTCAGGTAGTTGAAAGCAGCTATCAAATCAAATAGCTATCAAATCAGCTATCATTCTTCTCTTCTGCAGACTAAAAAATCCCAGTTCCCTCAGCCTCTCCTCATAAGTCATGTGCTCCAGCCCCCTAATCATTTCTGTTGCCCTCCGCCGGACTCTTTCCAATTTTTCCACATCCTTCTTGTAGTGTGGGGCCCAAAACTGGACACAGAACTCTAGGTGAGGCCTCACCAATGTCGAATAGAGGGGAATGATCACGTCCCTCGATCTGCTGGCAATGCCCTTACTTATACAGCCCAAAATGCCATTAGCCTTCTTGGCAACAAGGGCACACTGTTGACTCATATCCAGCTTCTCATCCACCATAACCCCTAGGTCCTTTTCTGCAGAACTGCTGCCTAGCCACTCGGTCCTTAGTCTGTAACCGTGCATGAGATTCTTCCGTCCTAAGTGCAGTACTCTGCACTTGTCCTTGTTGAACCTCATCAGGTTTCTTTTGGCCCAATCCTCTAATTTGTCTAGGTCCCTCTGTATCCTATCCCTACCCTCCAGCGTATCTACCACTCCTCCCAGTTTAGTGTCATCTGCAACTTTGCTGAGAGTGCAGTCCACGCCATCCTCCAGATCATTAATGAAGATATTGAACAAAACCCCCACAACCCCAGCCCACCTTCCCAGCCCTGACCCCTGCACCCCCCTCACAAACTCCCAGCCCCCTACCCTGACTCCTGCACTCCCCACAACCCCAGCCCTGACTCCTGCAGCTCCATATATCCCCAGCCCCCCCTACCCCATGTCCTGACTCCTGCACCCCCCACACACACACTTCCAACCCCCAGTCCTGACTCCTGCACCCCCACACACATATACCCAGCCCCCCCATGCCCCATGCCCTGACTCCTGCACCCCCCCATGCCCCCACCCTGAGCACCAAACGGGAGCTCCTGCACCCTCTCCCCCCCACATACCCACCTGCACCCCTCGCACCGAATGGGAGCTGCCCCAGGTAAGCGCTCCACACCCCAACCTCCTGCCCCAACCCTGAGCCCCCTCCCTCATTCTAGCTCCTGGCCAGACCCCAACCCCCAGCCTGCTCCTGCACCCTAACTCCCTCCCAGACCCTGCACCCCCACCCTCAGCTCGGTGCAGAGAGAGGTGAAGAGAATGGGCTAGAACCAGGGAGAAGGTAGGTACCCACTCTATGTGGGCAGGGGTGAGGGGGGGGATCCTGTTTACCCCCTCCCCAGCCCTGCTGCGCTTGCCGTTTACTCCCGACTTCTCCCTTGCTCCAACGACCAACCCTAGCTCCCGCCCCACTGTGTTTTTGCCCCCAGCCCCTGCCTTGCTCCAGTCAGCAGGGACTAATCCTCCCCCCATGCCCCACTGTGCTCACCTCACCCCTGGCCCCTCCCTCGCTCCAGCTGGGGACCAATCCTTCCCCCACACACACCATGCCCAGCTGTCAGGGTGGATAAAAATCAATGACTTTAAAAAAAAATCAGATTCTTTTAATGTAAGCGTTGTAAAATGGAGTTTGACTTACATATGGCAAACAATGAACAGAAGTTACAATACTGACACAGTGCAAGTCTCAGTGATTTAAGCAGGAATTGGATTGACAGTGAAACTTACAAGGGCAACTGGCTGAACAGCTATGGCTCTTAACAAGCATCTTAATTGTCAATTAGCCGGTTATTGCGGTAACCGGTTTTATGAATGAATGTTGTTTCATTCATAAAACTTTACTTATGAAGTCACATTAATAAAGTGAACAATTAAAAACAATTTCATTCATCAGTTCTACAGTCTTAGGGACCCAATCTTATGGGGATCCACAGACTTCTGTATAGATTATTTAGGTTAATCTTTCTATCTACCCAATGGGACTCAGTGCTCAGTCTAGAAGATACCATCAGAGATGCTTAGTTTTCCAGTTCTCAAACTGTGGATTTGTGTCTCTAGAGGTAACATGCTTGTTAACAACAAAAATGTTTTTAAATAAATAATGTATAGAGGTGAGAAATAACAGAACCCAACTCTATTGTCCCGCTGCAAATTTGTGTACACAGGGTCAACCCCTTACCTCTCTTTAAAAGTGAAAAGTTTCAAAAAGTTCAATGAATAGAAGATTGTTGGGGGAAGAATAGATCTGGACAAGGAGAAGTCTGGAGATAAATGTGAGAAGTGAGGGACATAAGTTTTTTTGTTAAAATATTATGTTTGCTATTGAAGGAAAAAAATCCGGAATACTTAATGTTATTGTTTTAGTTAAATAAAACAATTTAAATGTCTTTCTGGTGATGTTCTCCTCCTCATACAGCCTGGCAAGAAAATCCTCCAAATATTAGTGATTAACCTCTTGAATTGGAGATAGTTCACCTCCCAGTGACTTCATAAATATCTGCTTCAATTATCTTTGGTAAATGAAATAACCAAACAATCATTCATTTTCTGATATAGCTGTAAAAATCTGAAAAGTTTTCAAAATAAATCACGGTTTAAAAATGTATAGTGTGTACCTTCCAAAAATGAAACCTACATCTATCTCTGAGTTGTGAAGAATATGTATTAAGAATACATTTTTATGTAGAAAACCATGATTAAATCGAGTCTTCCTGACTAGTGATTTAAATCAAATCCACCCTGCTGCTTCCCTGTGTGAGCAACAAACCCCTCCACGCTCTGCTCCCACACAGCCACCAGCCTTCAAACTCACTCCTGGCTGCACTGTACTGAGTGCGACTAGCCAGACACTCAGGAACTTACCAATCGACACAGCAACATCAGCCAGTTTTCTACTCCCAGCCTTGCACCCCGGGAATGTGCATCTTGGACGGCTCAGTCTGTGCACTGTGCTGGACAAACTCAGGAATTAGTGGGTCACCCCCACAAAGGGGCCTGATTAGGCCACAGCCTTGTTCTCTTCAGTCAAATCCCCCAAACACTTCAATGAAAACACACAGGTCCAGACAAAACACTAAACCCAGTTTAGTAACTGGAGCAAGGGGGTTTTCAGGGATTACAAGGGAGAAAGATGTAAAAGGTCAGAACCAGTTAAAACTATCAAATTAAAACATGCATTTTAAATCCTACATTTTACCAATCTAAGGAAAATGCGAAGCAAGCAGGTTTTCGAACCCCACCCGCTGTTGCAGGGAGTTCACAGTTCTTAGTACCGAGGCTGGATTTCCTTCCAGCCTTGGTCCGTCCTCCCCAGTCCAAGGCCCCTGTTGCCTTTCAAGCCTTCTGTAAAGATGGGGGAGGAGAGGTGAAAATGGAGGCAATTCTCCCTTGTGCTTTTCTACCACTCTCCTCTTTCAAGTTCACCCCCCAGCCGGGGGGCAGGCAACAGTCAGTCTGTGGCCTAAGTGAGCATCCAGCCGTCCTTCCGGTGATCATATCAAAAGCTTTGCTAAAGTCAAGGAATAAAACATCCACTGCTTTCCCCTCATCCACAGAGCCAGTTATCTCGTCATAGAAGGCAATTAGGTTAGTCAGACATGACTTGCCCTCTTCTTCCCAGTCCTTAAAAATACACATTTACATTTCAAACTCTAGCTTATCTAAGGTGGACACACTTTTAAAATGTCTCTCTAGAAGTTGCATCTGAGTCAATTACATGGAAGTTGCTTAACCCTTTCTTGCCATGTGTCACAGAAGTTTACATCTTGTGTGGATTCTTCCATGTTTAATGAGGTGTGACCTCCGTTTGAAACTTTTCCCACAGTCCAAGCACCTGTGGGGTCTCGCTCCTGTGTGGATTGCCTGATGTTGAACAAGGTCTGAGCTTTTCATGAAACTTTTTCCACAGTCTAAGCACTTGTGGGGTCTCTCTCCTGTGTGGATTGCCTGATGGCTAACAAGGTTTGACCTCTCTGTGAAACATTTCCCACAGTCCAAGCACCTGTGGGGTCTCGCTCCTGTGTGGATTGCCCGATGTTTAACAAGGTTTGACTTTTTTATGAAACTTTTCCCACACTCCAAGCACTTGTGGGGTCTCTCTTCTGTGTGGATTGCTTGATGATGAACAAGGTCTGACCTTTGTATGTAACTTTTCCCACAGTCCAAGCACTTGTGGGGTCTCGCTCCTGTGTGGATTGCCAGATGTCTAACAAGGTTTGACCTCTCTGTGAAACATTTCCCACAGTCCAAGCACTTGTGGGGTCTCTCTCCTGTGTGGATTGCCTGATGTTGAACAAGGTTTGACTTTCTTATGAAACTTTTTCCACAGTCCAAGCACTTGTGGGGTCTCTCTCCTGTGTGGATTAACTGATGTTCAACAAGGTTTGACTTTCTTATGAAACTTTTCCCACAGTCCAAGCACTTGTGGGGTCTCTCTCCTGTGTGGCTTTCTTGATGTCTAATTATTTGTGTCTTCGAAATCAAACATTTCCCACACTCGAGGGATTGAGAGGGTTTCTCTCCAGTGTGGCTTCTCCCATGGTTATTAAGATCTGAGAGCTTATTGAAGCTTTCCCCATGGTCCAAGCATTGAAGGGGTTTCTCTCCAGTATGGATTGTCCGATGTGTCACAAGCTGTGATCTCACAATGAATTCTTTTCCATACTGAAGGTAGTGCCAGGGTGTCTCTTCCTTGGGATTTGTCTGCTGCGCTCTGCGATCCTCATCTCCTCCCCCACCGTTCATAGATTCATCCACTTTCTTCCCTGGGTGGTTTCCCAGAAGCCTCTCTGACCTGTGCCAATTTCCCCAGGCTTCTGCCTGCTCCAAGCACTGGGGAAAATTCCCTTCAGCTCTTCCCACAAAGGTCCCCTGCGGTTCCACTTCCCCGGGAACTTCCTCATGATGATTCCCCTTCTCCTTCTCACTCCCTCGCTCAGCACCTGCTGGGAGAGACACAATGCAGACAGGAGTCACTGTGCTGGGGAGAAAGAGGAATAGCACAAAGGAAAAACCCAACACAAAGACTGAGCAATTGGACTCCGCCTCCACATCCCACCCAAACACTCACAGGGCAGGAAAGCTGGGAAGAAAACTCCTGCAGATAAGAGGCTGGGTGGAATGGCTTGAGCTATGTCTGATGACTGCAGCCCTGTCCTGGCTGAGATGAGGAAGAACTGAGGGCGTCACTCACACCATATTTGGGGATTCTCAACTTGTTCCTTCATTCCCTAGATGGTTTCTGTGTCAGTCCTCACCTGTATGGGTGCATCTCGGAAGCCTTCTTTCCTTGCAGGCCTGGAGATCGGGCACCCACGGTTCTTCCCCTCGTTCCAGCCGGGCGATCAGCTCAGGTTTGGGAATGGGAAATCCTGTGCAGAGGGTGAAATCAGACCAGATCTAGGTGCATGGAGCATTGGTGGAGTATTTGTCACAAAGGACATTCCGTGAGTGGAACCTGTCCCTGTGCTCTGCTGGAGGAATGTGGAATCCAAGAGGACGGGAACATGGTCACTGAGCCCCCTTGCGCAGAGGAGGTTGTCTGGGGAGGTGAGTTGAATTATTACTACACCCTCACTAGGCGTTCCCAGGATCTGTGCACTCTGGGGGCCTTGCTGACTCTCACACAGCTCTGGACTTAAGCCCCTGCCTCTTTCTAAACCTGCAGAGCCCAGAGCCCTCCCCATGGCTGGAGCTAGTCAGAAGGAGGGAGGTGAACAGGGATTACGTGTGCAGTCAAGAAACAACACAGACAGGACAATGCTGGATTTATGCCCCTTTGAAAGCTGGAGGGCTGGGGATGGTTTAACTTGTCCATTGGGTTTTGACACCCATGTCCCACTGGAGAGGGCACAGAGATGCAAGTCTCTCTCACATGGCAGCTGTGCATTATGGAACCCAGTCGCCTCTGATCTAACTGACATGGGAAGAACATGACCAGATTCAGACACGCAGACCCCACGGCTTCTAGTATCTGAGGGGACGGGAATCCCTTACCCAGCGAGGTCACCGTCTCGTAGTTCTCCTGCATGACATCCCTGTAGAGGGCTCTCTGAGCGGGGTCCAGCAGAGCCCCCTGCCCCTGGGTGAAATACACAGCCACCTCCTCGAAGGTCACCGGCATCTGAAACAACAAGTGTCCCGCACTCAGCACCTGCTGCCCCAGCCACAATCACGCTAGTCACAGGGGAGAAAGGATAAAGAAATGGAAGCTCTGGGAAAGCCAGAGTAGCAGGAGGCTTCAGGGGGTGGGAGAAGGTGAGAGCTCCTTGTCCCCCCCAGCACATGGAGCAGGGCAGGGTCTTCTCATTTCCCACACGCCTGCCAGCCCACAGGAAGATATGGGAAGCAGAGCTCTGAGCCGGGGATGGGGACAGAGATCCTAACAGCTTCCCGTAGTATTTCACAGCAGTCTCAGGCTAGTGGGGTCTCACTCCAGCACTGGGAGCCTTTAAAATGTTCCCAGCCTGTGCAAGGGGGTTATATCCTGTTTGAGAAATGGGGGAATGTCCCATCTCCCCTCCCCCGTCACCAATGGGCCCACTCAGAAAATCAGCAGGTTTATCACACCCTGTCTCCACCCTGCCCCTGCCCAGGAGCTCCCTGAAAATCCCCTCCCCCAGCTGGCTCCATCACAGACATTTCCCTTCCCTGTGTCCTGGAAGAGGGGCCCATCTGGAGCAAAACATGGACGTGATTTCTCAGCCTGTCGGGGCGATGGGGGAGGTTACAGAAAGGGCTTCAGTCCATGTCACACCCCGATTCCCCCCAGACTCTTCAAACCCTCCCAGTAACATTATCTCTGAGCCAAATGCTAGAAAAAAAAAGCAGAACTAAAGGGGCCACTTTGGGGGATTTCCCCACACTGCAGTGTAAACTCCTCTCCCTTAGGAGCAGCAGGAGCCCTCTGGTGGCATCACCTGAAGAATGAGCTGCCGTGGACTCCTGCAGCAGCCCCCAGGGACAGGCAGGCAGAGGCTGATCTCATTGGCCCATCCACACTCCCTGCCTGCCCAAAGCAGCAGTGACTCCGGTGTGGCTGAGATGTGAATCCTGCCCAGAAATGAGACCAGGGCCCTGGGCAGACCCCAAAACTCATGAGACACAGACCCCACCAGGACGGGTGTGTCTGACAATAATAACACACTGGGAGCAGGGTGCGGGTGTGTGGGGCTGGGTTTTTGCCTCTGTTCCCCGCCAGTCTCCCCACACACCCCCTTCCCTCGCAGTGCCCCCCACACATCTTCCCCCAGTCCAGCCTCGCTCCCCTCAGCCACAGCACCCGCCTCCCGCCCCCACCCGCCCTCACCCCCCTGCACCTCTTTATCCTTCTCCCCCTGCAGCCCGGGGGTGACGGGGGGGGGGCGGGTCTCTCTCACCTTCCCTCCGAGCGGGGCCCCCCTGGGGCAGGGGCCGGGCCGGGAAGGGCCCTGGCCAGGCTGGGGGCTCTGCCCTGGGAGAGGCTCCTGGGGAGCAGCGGGAAGGGCCCTGCTGGAGATTCCCCTCTCCCGGCTGCAGCCAGGGCTCCGGGCTCCCAGCACCAGCCGCCGGGGCTCAGGGATCTCGCCAGGAGCCTGCGAGCCAGAGTCACCGCAGCGGCTGCGGGTCACTTCCTGCTGCCGGGCCTGAGCCCAGCGATCGCTCCCCCCAGAGCCGCCTCCCAGCTGCTCCTGGGTCCTAGCGATCAACCCACCGCGCTGCAGCATCTCTGTGTCCGGCTCCTGTTCCACTCACAGACTTTAAGGTGACTGAGAAGGGCCCATCATGAGCATCTAGCCCAGTGGTTCTCACGACCAAATTTGGTGGCCTCAGAGTGTGGCCAGCAACTCTCGCTGGTGCCCTCTCTGACACTTTCCCCTATAATCCGAACTAACTTTACAAGAAACCAATAAATATGCACAGAGGTAAGCGGGGGGAACGGTCTTACTATTGTGGGGAACTTTTCTGGCTTTTACACCACCCCAGTGAAATCGAATAGCAAAACGAGCTGAGTCCTCGCTCCCATTCCCTTTACCTGGAGACCTGCCTGACCTCAAGGACTCCCCTTCCACTCTGGTCTCTGAAACCCCGACAAGGCTGGGCCCAGGATTCCTGCGGGGTCTTCATCCCCAATGTTGTTGCGATCGCTCAGGACAGAGGCTAGGGTGTTGTATCTCCAACGTGGGGTGCTCTCTTCACTCCGGACGCATCCCTGATGTCGCCACTCAGCATTGCATAGAGTTCAGAACAAATACGATTTATTAAACAGCAAGTAATAAAAAAAAATAAGGAAAAAATGGGAAAGGGGAAAGGAAAACATGACGTCATCCCACGCTGCCCCGGGTCCCACCTCGCTCTCCCCAGCTGCTCACCGTACCCAGCTCCAGACTGCTCCAGACCCAGCTTCCCTCTGCCTCAGCGCTGCACCTGCTCTTCCTCCAACCCAGCTCTGTTCTGCTCCTCTCCCCTTAGCTCTGCCCTTCTCTGGCAGGCAGCTCCAGCTCACACAGAGAACGGGCTCCTGACTCCTTCATTGACCTGCCTCCCCTGTCAACGAGGTTGACCTAGTGCCTTGGCCTCTCTCCATTGGCCCTGGGGACTAGTCTCAGGGTTTTCATTTCTCTAGGGCCCTTCCTATCTTTTGGTACTGGGAGAGGCCAGCCAAAAATCCCCCACTAAGTTTCAGTAAGGGGCAACAGTCATGAGGTCAGGCAACTTCATGGTGTGTGTGAGCTCCAAAGCATCCTTCAGGTGAATTATAAATTTCTTTGTTTACCCCTTTCTTCCTGTTGGTGATGGACAGCCAGATAAGAGTTTTCTAACACCCACAGTCGGTCCTTTGTCCTCTCTGAGGAGTTTGAGTGGGACAATCCCCAGAACTATGACATATTTCAGTAACAAAAACTTTGACATATGTCTGGGTTTTAATGGACAGATCCTCTTATTTGAGCCTGCTGAGCAGGTTTTGCCATAACAGCAAATGTCCGGGGGTGTTTGCAGAGCACAAGCGCTGAAGCTCAGAAACATCCCTGATTAGTCACCTTCCCAACTAGCCAATTCCCCTGCATCCACAGCTGATTGATTGCTGCCGGATCCCGCCCACTCAGGCCCAGGCTCCCAGCCCTGGGGGGAGGGGAGTGGGTCCCGCAGGTCCGTGCTGACTGACAGCTGTTGCCAGGGCCCTGCCACTGTGACAGCGGCCAACACTGCCCTCACCTCATGAGTACCCCCACCGCACTCCCTCCAGCACCCCTAACTCTACATCCACCCATCAACTCCCATCCTTCATTAGTGTCCTCTTTTGGGGCACCTGGAACATGGTCAGCCTAGCAACAAACATACATTAAAATCTCACCATTCTACATGCACTGGTGTCACACGCATTTCAACGGCACAATATTCAGCAGATTATGAGTTTTCCAATGATCCCTCACCAGGCACACTTTGCATGCAAAATATCATAACGATACACAAGTGGTGAACATGGGGTGCAGAGGTTATCACAAGAGGGATGCAGTGTGGGGCGAGTGGGGCAAAGAAACTCTCTATCATCCCAATGCAGGACATGGCGGGACATGGGGAGGGTGTGACCGGCTGGCTATCAAGGGCTGTGGAAGCAGGCAGGGAGAGGAGCCCCTCCCCAGGCTTGGCCCAGGTCCACCGAGGCTGCTGGGGAGAGGAACCCCTCCCTCAGCCCAGCCCAGGACCACAGGAGCCGCCAAGGCTGAGGAGAGGTGCCTCTCACCCAGTCCCAAGCTGCTATGGTGAGAGAGGGCTGGGGGGTGTCCTCTCCCCACCGCAGTCTGCACCCCAACCCCTCACCCCCAGCCCCACCCCACAGCTCGCACGCCTAGCCAGAGCCTTCACCCCCTGCACCCAACCCTCTGCCCAGCCCTGAGCCCCCTCCCACACCCCAATCCCCTCATCCCCAGCCCCATCACACAGCCCTCACGCCTAGCCAGAGCCCTCACCCCTCCGCGCCCCATCCCTCTGTCCCAGCCCTGAGCCCCCTCCCACTCTCCGAACCCCTCAGCCCCACCCCCACCACATGAATTGTGTTCTGTGCACCAATATGGAGATGATGTGTCACATACTGGTGCATAGAACCAAATTCATTCCGCACATGGATGTAAAAATGAGGGAACACTGGTCAGAACACATAAGATGCTCAGAGTGAGTTTACACTAGGAAATCTGGTGGAGGGTCACAGAGATCTGCTGGCTAATCCCGACCACACCTCCTAGCATAGACAGAACTTCAGAGGCTGTTGCTGCGGAGGCAGAGGTGGGATCTCCAAGCCTCCCCCAAAAGGCCCTGTGGGAATCAGTCCCTCTCAGTGGCGCTGTCTGAATGCAGAGGGGGCAGGGGGAAGTGACAGAGGGAGTGAGTGAGGAAAGGCAGCACCTCTCTACCCCTGTGCTCTCCCTCTGCACTTATCCCATGATCCCCAAACACTCGATACCCCAGCACCCAGTTCCCCCTGATATCAAGCTCCACCAGCCCCAGCCATTCAATCCCCAGTGACCTCCCCAGAACCCAAAGTCCTGGTCCCTTAACATTTGATTCCCCCAGAGCCCAGCACCCTGGGGGATTTGGAGAGGGGAGGAATTACCAGCCCCAAGGGACACTTGCCCTGCAGAGAACAGCTCCAGGTCAGTGGGGGAGCCCAGTCCAGGGGCTGGTGGAAGATGGGGGGTGGGGACAGGGGTCTAGAGTGAAGGTGGGGCCTGGCCCAAGTGTCCTTCTCCTCATCTCCATGGCAGGGGGATCCCAGCTGGGAGGGGAAGGGAGAGGGGGGAACTTCAGCCAGGCAGAGGGAGGGTCTGGAGGAGTTTCTCTCTCTCCCTTCCCCCACCTGTGGCCCATCAGCTCAGCAGCCAGGGCTGCAGCAGGGGGGAGGGGCTGATCAGTGCTTCTCCTCTGCCTGGGGTTTGCTTAGACCAGGTAGAGCCAGAGGGTCACTGACCAGCTGCTGCTCGGCTGCTGCTGGATCCTCGCCCCAGCGATGGGTAGGTGGATCCTTGGGAGACAAAAGCCCCTGATGTGTGTGGGAACGAGGAAATGGGGTTGTTGCTATGGCCTTGTCAGGGCCCTGAGAGAATTTCCCTGCTGTGTGGAGGAGTCTCTGATGTCCAACATGGTGTTAGCTCCACTTGGAGCATTTTCCACACTGAGAACATCTCCGAAGTTTCTTCCCTATGCGGATTTCTGGATGCTTGATACTCCGGGAGCACCTAATAAAGCTTCCCCCACATTCAAGGCCTCTCTGCCGTGTGGGTCACTGAGGTGTCAGGTCAAATTGAATCTTTTCCTGCAGTCAGGCTATTCCTAGGGTATCACATACCTCTGTGGATTCTCTGACTTTTCATGAGGAATGAGGAGTGATCGCTGATTGAAGCTTTTCCCACAGTCCAAGCACTGATGAGGTCTCTCTCCTGTGTGGATCCTTTGATGTGTTATAAGGGGCTGACTTCCACAGGAAACATTTCCGACAGTTGAGGCACTTCTGAGGTTTGTCTTAAGAAGGAATGTGAGGTGTGCAATAAGACGAGAGCTCCAATTAAACTTTTCCCACTTTCAAGATATTTATAGTGTCTTTCTCACATGTTGATGTGAGTTTTGAGCTACAGTTAAAATTTTTCCCACAGTCCAAGCACTTATGAGGTCCCTCTCCTTTGTGAAGTGTCTGATGTGTGAGAAGTGCTGATCTCTGTGTTACAATTTTCCCACACACCAAGCACTTATGGGGGCTGTTTCTTGTGTAGATTCTCTGATGTGTTATAAATTTTAACTTCCAAATGAAACTTTTCCCACAAACCAAGCATTTACAAGGTCTCTCTCCTGTGTGGAGTGTCTGATGTGTAACAAGGCTTGCTCTCTCTGTGAAACCTTTCCCCCAGTCCAAACACTTATGGGGTCTCTCTCCTGTGTTTATTTTCTAATGCCGATTACGGTCAGTAAATGATCTAAACTCCAACATGCCACAGGGGGCTTCAACAGTGGTACCCTTAACTCACCCAACAATATTGTTAATCTATCCAACCACACATTTAGCCCGGCAGAAGAGTCTGTCCTATCTCCGGGATTCTCTTTCTTTCCCCCCGCCCGCACATGATACAATTCTGTGGTGATCTGGAAGCCTACTTTCATCGCTCCGCCTCAAGGAATATTTTCAACACACCACTGAACAGCCCACTGACCCACAAGAACCCTCCTACCAACACTACAAGAAGAAGAATTCTGCGTGGACTCCTCATGACAGTCGAAATGACAGACTGGAATTCTACACAGAGTGCTTCTGCAAGCGTGCACAGGCTCAGATTATGAACAAACAGCATCACTTGCCCCATAACCTCAGCTGTACAGAACGCAAGGCCATCCACAGCCTCAGAAACAACCCTGACATTATAATCGAAGGGGCTGACAAAGGAGGTGCTGTAGTCATCATGAACAGGTCAGATTATGACCAGGAAGCTGCCAGGCAACTCTCCAACACCATATTCTACAGGCCACTATCCTCCGATCCCACTGAGGAGTACCAAAAGCAACTACACCAACTGCTCAAGAAACTCCCTCTTATAGCACGGGAACAAATCTACACAGACACACCCCTAGAGCCCAGATCAGAGGTATTCTATCTGCTACCCAAGATCCATAAACCTGGAAGTCCTGGATGCCCCATCATCTCAGGCATTGGCACTCTTGCAGCAGGATTATCTGGCTATGTTGACTCTCTCCTCAGACCCTACGCTACCAGCACTCCTAGCTATTTTTGAGACACCACCAACTTCCTGAGGAAACTACAAAGCATTGGTGATCTTCCTGAAAACACCATCCTGGCCACAATGGCTGTAGAAGCTCATTACACCAATATTCCACACAAAGATGGACTACCAGCTGTCAGGAACAGCATCCCTGATGAGGCCACGGCACACCTGGTGGATGAGTTTTGTGACTTTGTCCTCACCCGCAACCATTTCAGATTTGGGGACAACTTATACCTTCATGTCAGCGGCACTGCTACGGGTACCCGCATAGCCCCACAGTATGCCAACATTTTTATGGCTGACTTAGAACAACCCTTCCTCAGCTCTCGTCCCCTAGTGCCTCTCCTCTACTTGCGCTACATTGATGACATCTTCAACATATGGACCCATGGGAAGGAGGCCCTTGAAGAATTCCACCAGGATTTCAATCATTCCACCCCACCATCGACCTCAGCCTGGACTAGTCCACACAAGAGATCCACTACCTGGACACTACAGTGCAAATAAGTGATGGTCACATAAATGCCACCCTACACCGGAAACCTACTGACCGCTATACGTACCTACATGCCTCCAGCTTCCATCCAGGACACATCACACAATCCATTTTCTACAGCCAAACCTGAAGGTACAACCAAATTTGCTCCAATCCCTCAGACAGAGACAAACCCACCAGAAGATCTTTATCAAGCTTTCTTAAAACTACAATACCCACCTGGGGAAGAGAGGAAACAGATTGACAAAGCAAGATGGATACCCAGAAGTCACCTACTACAGGACAGGCCCAACAAGGAAAATAACAGAACACCACTGGCCATCATGTATAGCCCCCAGCTAAAACCTCTCCACCGCATCATCAACGATCTACAACCTATCCTGGAAAACGATCCCTCATTCTCACAGATCTTGGGAGGCAGGCCAGTCCTCGCTTACAGACAGCCCCCCAACCTGAAACAAATACTCACCAGCAACTACACACCACACCACAGAAACACTAACCCAGGAACCAATTCCTGCAACAAACCCCATTGCCAACTCTGTCCCTATATCTATTCTAGTGACACCATCATAGGACCCAACCATATCAGCCATGCAGTCAGGGGCACATTCACGTGCACATCTACCAATGTGATCTATGTCATCATGTGCCAGCAATGCCCCTCTGCCATGTACATTGGCCAAAACGGACAATCTCTACGCAAAAGAATAAATGGACACAAATCTGACATCAGGAATGGTAACATACAAAAGCCAGTAGGAGAACACTTCAGTCTCCCTGGACAGATTTAAAAGGTGTCATCCTTCAACCAAAAAACTTCAAAAACAGACTTCAGAGAGAAACTGCAGAGCTACAGTTCATTTGCAAACTTAACACCATCCATTTGGGCCTGAATAGGGACTGGGAGTGGCTGGCTCACTACAAAAGCAAATATCCCTCTTTTGGTATTGACCCCTCCTCATCAGTCATTGGGAGTGGACCACATCCACCCTGATTGAATTGGCCTTGTCAACACTGGTTCTCCACTTGTAAGGTAACTCCCTTCTCTTCATGGGCCGGTATATTTATGCCTGTATCTGTAATTTTCACTCCATGCATCTGAAGAAGTGGGGATTTTTTACAGACCCCCTAACATCTTATGCCGAAATAAATCCGTTAGTCTCTAAGGTGCCGCCAGACTCCTCCTTTTGTTACTAAGGGATGACTTCCAATGGAAACCATTCCCGCAGTCCAGGCATTTACAGGGTCTCTCTTCTGTGTGGATTCTTCGATGATTATTCAAGTTTCTGCTGTTACTGAAGCTTCTCCCACATGCCAAGCATTTATAAAGTCTCTCTCCTGTGTGGTTTGCCTGATGTGTAACAAGGCCTGTTCTGAGTCAATTACATGCAAATTGCTTAACCCTTTCTTGTCATGTGTCACAGAAGTTTAGATCCTGTGTGGATTCTCCCATGTTTCATGAGGTGTGATATCTGTGTGTAACTTTTCCCATAGTCCAAGCACTTGTGGGGTCTCTCTCCTGTGTGGATACCCTGATGTGTAGCAAGGGATGATCTCCATGTGAAACTTTTCCCACAGTCCAAGCACTTATGGGGTCTCTCTCCTGTGTGGATTGCGTTATGATTAGCAAGGCCTGACTTCCATACAAAACTTTTTCCATAGTCTAAGCACATGTGGAGTCTCTCTCCTGTGTGGAATGCCTGATGTTTAACGAGGTCTGACCTCTGTATGAAAGTTTTCCCACAGTCCAAGCACCTATGGGATCTCTCTCCTGTGTGGCTTTTCCCATGTTCAATGAGTGCGGACTCTGAATTGAAATATTCTCCATACTCAAGGCATTGAATGGGCTCCTCTGCAGTGTGGCTTCTCCCATGGTTATTAAGATCTGAGAGGTTATCGAAGCTTTCCCCACAGTCCAAGCATTGAAGGGGTTTCTCTCCAGTGTGAATTGTCTGATGTGTAAGAAGCTGTGATCTCACAGTGAATCGTTTCCCATACTGCAGGCAGTGCGTCTCTTCCTTGGGATTTGTCTGCTGCGCTCTGGGATCCTCGTCTCCTCCCCCACCGTTAATAGATTCATCCATTTTCTTCCCTGGGTGATTTTCCAGCAGCTTCTCTGACCTTTGCCAATTTCCCCAGGCTTCTCTCTGTTCCCAGCACTGGGGAAAATTCCCTTCAGCTCTTCCCACAAATGTCGCCTGCGGTTCCACTTCCCCAGGAACTTCCTCATGATGATTCCGCTTCCCCTTCTCACTCCCTCGCTCAGCTCCTGCTGGGAGAGACACAATCCAGACAGGAGTCATTGTGCTGGGGAGAAAGAGAAATAGCACGAAGGGCAAACCCAACACAAAGACTGAGCAATTGGATTCTGCCTCCACATCCCACCCAAACACTCACAGGGAAGGAAAGATGGGAAGCAAACTCTTCCAACAGTAAGGGTGGAAATTCGTGAGCGATATCTGCTGATCCCAGCCTTGCTCTGGATGAGATGAGGAAGAACTGAGGGCGTTACTCACACCATATTTTGGGATTTTCAACTTTTCCCTTCATTCCCCAGATGGTTTCTGTGTCAGTCCTCACCTGTATGGGTGCATCTCGGGATCTCTCTTTCCTCACAGGCCCGGAGATCGGGCACCCACGGCTCTTCCCCTGGTTCCAGCCGGGAGATCACCTCATGTTTGGGAATGGGAAATCCTGTGCAGGGGGTGAAATCAGACCAGATCAGGGTGCATGGAGAACTGAGAGAGTATTTGTCAGAAAGGACATTCCGTGAGTGGAACCTGTCCCTGTGCTCTGCTGGAGGAATGAGAAATCCAAGAGGACGGGAACATGGTCACTGAGCCCCCTTGGGCAGAGGGAGTTGTCTGGGGAGGTGAGTTGAATTATTACTACACCCTCACTAGGCGTTCCCAGGATCTGTGCGCTCTGGGGGCCTTGCTGACTCACACACAGCTCTGGACTTAAACCCCTGCCTCTTTCTAAACCTGCAGAGCCCAGAGCCCTCCCCATGGCTGGAGCTATTCCCAAGGAGGGAGATGAACAGGGATTGTGTGTGCAGCCGAGAAACAGCACAGAAAGGACATTGATGGATTTATGCCCCTTTGAAAGCTGGAGGGGTGGGGATGGTTTAACTTGTCCATTGGGTTTTGACACCCATGTCCCACTGGAGAGGGCACGGAGATGCAAGTCTCTCTCACATGGCAGCTGTGCATTATGGAACCCATTCGCCTCTGATCTAACTGACCAGGGAAGAACCTGACCAGATTCAGATATGCAGACCCCACGGCTTCTAATAACTGAGGGGACAGGAATCACGTACCCAGCGAGGTCACTGTCTCGTAATTCTCCTGCATGACGTCCCAGTACCAAAAGATAGGAAGGGCCAATGAGAAATGAAAACCCTGAGACTAGTCCCCAGGGCCAATGGAGAGAGGCCAAGGCACTAGGTCAACCTCATTGACAGGGGAGGCAGGTCAATGAGGGAGTCAGGAGCCCGTTCTCTGTGTGAGCTGGAGCTGCCTGCCAGAGAAGGGCAGAGCTAAGGGGAGAGGAGCAGCCAGAGCTGGGTTGGAGGCAGAGCAGGTGCAGCGCTGAGGCAGAGGGAAGCTGGGTCTGGAGCAATCCAGAGCTGGGTGTGGTGAGCAGCTGGGGAGAGCAAGGGGGGACCCTGGGCACCGTGGGATGACATCATGTTTTCCTTTCCCATTTTTTCCTTCTTGCTCAAATCGTATTTGTTCTGAACTCTATGCAATGCTGAGTGGCGACATCAGGGATGCGTCCGGAGTGAAGAGAGCACCCCACGTTGGAGATACAACACCCTAGCCTCTGTCCTGAGCGATCGCAACAACATTCGGGATGAAGACCCCGCAGGAATCTTGGGGCCAGCCTTGTCGGGGTTTTCAGAGACCAGAGTGGAAGGGGAGTCCTTGAGGTCAGGCAGGTCTCCAGGTAAAGGGAGTGGGAGCGAGGACTCAGCTCCTTTTGCTATTCGATTTCACTGGGGTGGTGTAAAAGCCAGAAAAGTTCCCCACAATAGTAAGACCGTTCCCCCCGCTTACCTCTGTGCATATTTATTGGTTTCTTGTAAAGTTAGTTCGGATTATAGGGGAAAGTGTCAGAGCGGCCACCAGTGAGAGTTGCTGGCCACACTCTGAGGCCACCAAATTTGGTCGTGAGAACCCCTGGGCTAGATGCTCATGATGGGCCCTTCTCAGTCACCTTAAAGTCTGTGAGTGGAACAGGAGCTGGACACAGAGATGCTGCAGCGCCGGGGGTTGATCGCTAGGACCCAGGAGCAGCTGGGAGGCGGCTCTGGGGGGAGCGATCGCTGGGCTCAGGCCCGGCAGCAGGAAGTGACCCGCAGCCGCTGCGGTGACTCTGGCTCGCAGGCTCCTGGCGAGATCCCTGAGCCCCGGCGGCTGGTGCTGGGAGCCCGGAGCCCGGGCTGCAGCCGGGAGAGGGGAATCTCCAGCAGGGCCCTTCCCGCTGCTCCCCAGGAGCCTCTCCCAGGGCAGAGCCCCCAGCCTGGCCAGGGCCCTTCCCGGCCCGGCCCCTGCCCCAGGGGGGCCCCGCTCGGAGGGAAGGTGAGAGAGACCCGCCCCCCCCCCGTCACCCCCGGGCTGCAGGGGGAGAAGGATAAAGAGGTGCAGGGGGGTGAGGGCGGGTGGGGGCGGGAGGCGGGTGCTGTGGCTGAGGGGAGCGAGGCTGGACTGGGGGAAGATGTGTGGGGGGCACTGCGAGGGAAGGGGGTGTGTGGGGAGACTGGCGGGGAACAGAGGCAAAAACCCAGCCCCACACACCCGCACCCTGCTCCCAGTGTGTTATTATTGTCAGACACACCCGTCCTGGTGGGGTCTGTGTCTCATGAGTTTTGGGGTCTGCCCAGGGCCCTGGTCTCATTTCTGGGCAGGATTCACATCTCAGCCACACCGGAGTCACTGCTGCTTTGGGCAGGCAGGGAGTGTGGATGGGCCAATGAGATCAGCCTCTGCCTGCCTGTCCCTGGGGGCTGCTGCAGGAGTCCAGGGCAGCTCATTCTTCANGGGGGGGGACTGGCGGGGAACAGAGGCAAAAACCCAGCCCCACACACCCGCACCCTGCTCCCAGTGTGTTATTATTGTCAGACACACCCGTCCTGGTGGGGTCTGTGTCTCATGAGTTTTGGGGTCTGCCCAGGGCCCTGGTCTGATTTCTGGGCAGGATTCACATCTCAGCCACACCGGAGTCACTGCTGCTTTGGGCAGGCAGGGAGTGTGGATGGGCCAATGAGATCAGCCTCTGCCTGCCTGTCCCTGGGGGCTGCTGCAGGAGTCCAGGGCAGCTCATTCTTCAGGTGATGCCACCAGAGGGTTCCTGCTGCTCCTAAGGGAGAGGAGTTTACACTGCAGTGTGGGGAAATCCCCCAAAGTGGCCCCTTTAGTTCTGCTTTTTTTTTCTAGCATTTGGCTCAGAGATAATGTTACTGGGAGGGTCTGAAGAGTCTGGTGCGAATCGGGGTGTGACATGGACTGAAGCCCTTTCTGTAACCTCCCCCATCGCCCCTCTCGCCCCGACAGGCTGAGGAATCACGTCCATGTTTCGCTCCAGATGGGCCCCTCTTCCAGGACACAGGGAAGGGAAATGTCTGTGATGGAGCCAGCTTGCGGAGGGGATTTTCAGGGAGCTCCTGGGCAGGGGCAGGGCGGAGACAGGGTATGATAAACCTGCTGATTTTCTGAGTGGGCCCATTGGTGACGGGGGAGGGGAGATGGGACATTCCCCCATTTCTCAAACAGGATATAACCCCCTTGCACAGGCTGGGAACATTTTCAAGGCTCCCAGTGCTGGAGTGAGACCCCACTAGCCTGCGGCTGCTGTGAATATGAAGGGAAGCTGTCGGGATTCCTGTCCCTGTCCCCGGCTCAGAGCTCTGCTTCCCGTACCAGCCTGTGGCTGGCAGGCGTGTGGGAAATGAGAAGACCCTGCCCTGCTCCGTGTGCTGGGGGGGACAAGGAGCTCTCACCTTCTCCCACCCCCTGAAGCCTCCTGGCTGCTCTGAGCAGGGTGGGGGTGGGATTCTGCTACTCTGGCTTTCCCAGAGCTTCCATTTCTTTATCCTTCCTCCCCTGTGACTAGCGTGATTGTGGCTGGGGCAGCAGGTGCTGAGTGGGGGACTTTTCGTGTTTCAGATGTCGGTGTCCTTCGAGGAGGTGGCTGTGTATTTCACCCAGGGGCAGGGGGCTCTGCTGGACCCCGCTCAGAGAACCCTCTACAGGGATGTCATGCAGGAGAACTACGAGACGGTGACCTCGCTGGGTAAGGGATTCCCGTCCCCTCAGATACTAGAAGCCGTGGGGTCTGCGTGTCTGAATCTGGTCATGTTCTTCCC
Organism: Platysternon megacephalum; assembly: GCA_003942145.1. Taxonomy (NCBI): domain Eukaryota; kingdom Metazoa; phylum Chordata; order Testudines; family Platysternidae; genus Platysternon; species Platysternon megacephalum. The sequence continues at coordinate 4,414 of QXTE01000634.1, read as the reverse complement.
ATGTCAGTTAGATGAGAGGCGACTGGGTTCCATAATGCACAGCTGCCATGTGAGAGAGACTTGCATCTCTGTGCCCTCTCCAGTGGGACATGGGTGTCAAAACCCAATGGACAAGCTAAACCATCCCCACCCTTCCAGCTTTCAAAGGGGCATAAATCCAGCATTGTCCTGTCTGTGTTGTTTCCTGGCTGCACACGTAATCCCTGTTCACCTCCCTCCTTGTGACTAGCTCCAGCCATGGGGAGGGCTCTGGGCTCTGCAGGTTTAGAAAGAGGCAGGGGCTTAAGTCCAGAGCTGTGTGAGAGTCGGCAAGACCCCCAGAGCGCACAGATCCTGGGAACGCCTAGTGAGGGTGTAGTAATAATTCAACTCACCTCCCCAGACAACCTCCTCTGCGCAAGGGGGCTCAGTGACCATGTTCCCGTCCTCTTGGATTCCGCATTCCTCCAGCAGAGCACAGGGACAGGTTCCACTCACGGAATGTCCTTTGTGACAAATACTCTCTCAGTTCTCCATGCACCCTGATCTGGTCTGATTTCACCCCCTGCACAGGATTTCCCATTCCCAAACCTGAGCTGATCGCCCGGCTGGAACGAGGGGAAGAGCCGTGGGTGCCCGATCTCCAGGCCTGCAAGGAAAGAAGGCTTCCGAGATGCACCCATACAGGTGAGGACTGACACAGAAACCATCTAGGGAATGAAGGAAAAAGTTGAGAATCCCCAAATACGGTGTGAGTGACGCCCTCAGTTCTTCCTCATCTCAGCCAGGACAGGGCTGCAGTCATCAGACATAGCTCAAGCCATTCCACCCAGCCTCTTATCTGCAGGAGTTTGCTTCCCAGCTTTCCTTCCCTGTGAGTGTTTGGGTGGGATGTGGAGGCGGAGTCCAATTGCTCAGTCTTTGTGTTGGGTTTTCCCTCTGTGCTATTCCTCTTTCTCCCCAGCACAGTGACTCCTGTCTGGATTGTGTCTCTCCCAACAGGTGCTGAGCGAGGGGGTGAGACCGAGGAGGGGAATCATCATGAGGAAGTTTCCGGGGAAGTGGAACCGCAGGGGACCTTTGTGGGAAGAGCTGAAGGGAATTTTCCCCAGTGCTTGGAGCAGGCAGAAGCCTGGGGAACCTGGCACAGGTCAGAGAGGCTTCTGGGAAACCACCCAGGGAAGAAAGTGGTTGAATCTCTTAACGGTGGGGGAGGGGACGACGATCCCAGAGCGCTGCAGACAAATCCCGAAGAGGAGACACCCTGGCACTACCTTCAGTGTGGGAAAGAATTCATTGTGAGATCACCGCTTGTGACACATCAGACAATCCATACTGGAGAGAAACCCCTTCAATGCTTGGACCATGGGGAAAGCTTCAATAAGCTCTCAGATCTTAATAACCATGGGAGAAGCCACACTGGAGAGAAACCCTCTCAATCCCTCGAGTGCGGGAAATGTTTCATTTCAAAGACACAAATAATTAGACATCAGTTAAGCCACACAGGGGAGAGACCCCACAAGTGCTTGGATTGTGGGAAAAGTTACATACAAAGGTCAGACCTTGTTAAACATAAGGCAATCCACACAGGAGAAAGACCCCACAAGTGCTTGGAGTGTGGGAAAAGTTTCAGAAGAAAGTCAAACCTTGTTGAACATCAGGCAATCCACACAGGAGAGAGACCCCACAAATGCTTGGAATGTGGGAAAAGTTTCATAAGAAGGTCACACCTTGTTCATCATCAAGCAATCCACACAGGAGAGAGACCCCACAAGTGCTTGGACTGTGGGAAATGTTTCACAGAGAGGTCACACCTTGTTAAACATCAGTCAATCCACATAGGAGCGAGACCCCACAAGTGCTTGGATTGTGGGAAAAGTTACATACAAAGGTCAGATCTTGTTAAACATCAGGCATTACACACAGGAGAAAGACCTCACAAGTGCTTGGACTGTGGGAAAAGTTTCATACATAGGTCAGACCTTGTTAAACATCAGGCAATCCACACAGGAGAAAGACCTCACAAGTGCTTGGACTGTGGGAAAAGTTTCAGACAAAGGTCAGACCTTGTTAAACATCAGGCAATACACACAGGAGAAAGACCTCACACGTGCTTGGACTGTGGGAAAAGTTTCATACAAATGTCACACCTTGTTCAACATCAGGCAATCCACTCAGGAGAAAGACCTCACAAGTGCTTGGACCGTGGGAAATGTTTCATACAGATGTCACACCTGGTTCAACATCAGGCAATCCACACAGGAGAAAGACCTCACATGTTCTTGGACTGTGGGAAAAGTTTCATACAGAGGTCACACCTTGTTCAACATCAGGCAATCCACTCAGGAGTGAGACCCCACAAGTGCTTGGACTGTGGGAAATGTTTCATACAGATGTCACACCTTGTTCAACATCAGGCAATCCACACAGGAGAGAGATCCTATAAGTGCTTGCACTGTGGGAAAAGTTTCATACAGATGTCACACCTTGTTCAACATCAGGCAATCCACTCAGGAGTGAGACCCCACAAGTGCTTGGACTGTGGGAAAAGTTTCATACAGATGTGACACCTTGTTCAACATCAGGCAGTCCACACAGGAGTGAGAGCCGACAAGTGCTTGGACTGTGGGAAATGTTTCATACAGATGTCACACCTTGTTCAACATGAGGCAATCCACACAGGAGAGACTCCACAGGTGCTTGGACTGTGGGAAAAGTTTGATACGGAGGTCTGACCTCATTAAACATGGAAGAATCCACACAAGATGTAAACTTCTGTGACACATGGCAAGAAAGGGTTAAGCAACTTCAATGTAATTGACTCAGATTCAACTTTTAGAGAGAGATTTTAAGTGTGTCGACGTTAGATAAGCTAGAGTTTGAAATGTAAATGTGTATTATTCAAGACTTGGAAGAAGAGGGCAAGTCATGTCTGACTAATCTAATTGCCTTCTATGATGAGATAGCTGGCTCTGTGGATGAGGGGAAAGCAGTGGACGTGTTATTCCTTGACTTTAGCAAAGCTTTTGATATGATCTCCCACAGTATTCTTGCCAGCAAGTTAAAGAAGTATGGGCTGGATGAATGGACCGTAAGGTGGATAGAAAGCTGGCTAGATCGTTGCGCTCAATGGGTAGTGATCAACGGCTCCATGTCTAGTTGGCAGCCTGTATCAAGTGGAGTGCCCCAAGGGTCGGTCCTGGGGCCGGTTTTGTTCGGTATCTTCATTAATCATCTGGAGGATGGCGTGGACTGCACCCTCAGCAAGTTTGCAGATGAGACTAAACTGGGAGGAGTGGTAGATACGCTGGAGGGTAGGGACAGGATACAGAGGGACCTAGACAAATTAGAGGATTAGGCCAAAAGAAATCTGATGAGGTTCAACAAGGACAAGTGCAGAGTCCTGCACTTAGGATGGAAAAATCCCATTCACTGCTACAGACTAGGGACCGAATGCATAGGCAGTAGTTCTGCAGAAAAGGACCTAGGGCAGTGGTCCTCAACCTTTTTGTGGCCAGTAGCACATTCATGTTTTCAGAAGAGGCGGGCGCCAACAATTTTTCAAGACTTATTTTGTATTTGTACATTAAATAATATGAAAAACATCATATTTAATATTACATAATATATGAATCAAGAGAGAAGCCGGAGAGAATCTGCAAGGACCTAGAACACTGGCGCCCGCAGCCCCGGAGTACTCTGTCCCCAGCAGACGCGGGGCCTGGCTTCTCTCCCCTGCTCGGCACTAGCTGGGCCCCGTGCCTGCCGGGGACAGAGAACACTGCGCCCACAGCCTGAGTTCTCTGTCCCCGTCAGGCGTGGGGCCCGGCTTCTCTCCCCTGCTGGGCACTAGGCGGGCGCACATAAATGCCCCGTCGTGCACCGCCTTGGGGAGCACTGACCTAGGGGTTACAGTGGATGAGAAACTGGATATGAGTCAACAGTGTGCCCTTGTTGCCAAGAAGGCTAACGGCATTTTGGGCTGTATAAGTAGGGGCATTGCCAGCAGATCGAGGGACGTGATCGTTCCCCTCTATTCGACATTGGTGAGGACTCATCTGGAGTCCTGTGTCCAGTTTTGGGCCCCACACTACAAGAAGGATGTGGAAAACTTTGAAAGAGGCCGGCGGAGGGCAACAAAAATGATTAGGGGGCTGGAGCACATGACTTCTGAGGAGAGGCTGAGAGATTGTTTAGTCTACAGAAGAGAAGAAAGGGGTGGGATTTGGTAGCTGCTTTCAACTGCCTGAAAGAGGGTTCCAAAGAGGATGGATCTAGAGTGTTCTCAGTGGTACCAGATGACAGAACAAGGAGTAATTGTCTCAAGTTGGAGTGGGGGAGGTTTAGGTTGGATATTAGGAAAAACGTTTTCACTAGGATGGTGGTGAAACACTGGAATGGGTTACCTAGGGAGGTGGTGGAATCTCCTTCCTTA
>QXTE01000633.1:145551-181158 GCA_003942145.1 Platysternon megacephalum | reverse complement strand
GGTCGGTCCTGGGGCCGGTTTTGTTCAATATCTTCATTAATGATCTGGAGGATGGCGTGGACTGCACTCTCAGCAAATTTGCAGATGACACTAAACTGGGAGGAGTGGTAGATACGCTGGAGGGTAGGGATAGGATACAGAGGGACCTAGACAAATTAGAGGATTGGGCCAAAAGAAACCTGATGAGGTTCAACAAGGACAAGTGCAGAGTCCTGCACTTAGGACGGAAGAATCCCATGCACTGTTACAGACTAGGGACCGAGTGGCTAGGCAGCAGTTCTGCAGAAAAGGACCTAGGGGTTACGGTGGACGAGAAGCTGGATATGAGTCAACAGTGTGCCCTTGTTGCCAAGAAGGCTAACGGCATTTTGGGCTGTATAAGTAGGGGCATTGCCAGCAGATCGAGGGACGTGATCGTTCCCCTCTATTCGACATTGGTGAGGCCTCACCTGGAGTACTGTGTCCAGTTTTGGGCCCCACACTACAAGAAGGATGTGGAAAAATTGGAAAGAGTCCAGCGGAGGGCAACAAAAATGATTAGGGGGCTGGAGCACATGAGTTATGAGGAGAGGCTGAGGGAACTGGGATTGTTTAGTCTGCAGAAGAGAAGAATGAGGGGGGATTTGATAGCTGCTTTCAACTACCTGAAAGGGGGTTCCAAAGAGGATGGATCTAGACTGTTCTCAGTGGTACCAGATGACAGAACAAGGAGTAATGGTCTCAAGTTGCAGTGGGGGAGGTTTAGATTGGATATTAGGAAAAACTTTTTCACTAGGAGGGTGGTGAAGCACTGGAATGGGTTACCTAGGGAGGTGGTGGAATCTCCTTCCTTAGAGGTTTTTAAGGTCAGGCTTGACAAAGCCCTGGCTGGGGTGATTTAGTTGGGATTAGGTCCTGCTTTGAGCAGGGGGTTGGACTAGATGACTTCCTGAGTTCCCTTCCAACCCTGATATTCTATGATTCTATGATTCTATAATACATAGATTCCAAGGCCAGAAGGGACCATTCTGATCATATGGTCTGATCTCCTGTAGAGCACAGGCCAGAGAATTTTCCCCAAAATAATTCCTTTTGAACTAGAGCAGAACTTAAAAAACCCCAATCCAATCTTGTTTTAAAACTTGCCAGTGATGGAGAATCCACCACAACCGTTGACAAATTGTTTTCATTATTAATTAAAACAACAAGGAGTCCGGTGGCACCTTAAAACTAACAGATTTATTTGGGCATAAGCTTTCATGGGTAAAAAACCCACTTACAAAAGCTTATGCCCAAATAAATCTATTAGTCTTTAAGGTGCCATCGGACTCCTTTTTGTTTTTGTGGATACAGACTAACACGGCTACCCCTGATACATGATTAATTACTTTCTCTCTTAAAAATTATGCCTTATTTTCAACCTTTAATTAAGTTATTACTTACCCTTCACTTCAATAAGCAAAAAACAGATAGCTCCTTCAGTCTCTGCCCTGCGACAGTTTTCTAGACCATGAATCAGTCTTCTAACCTTTCTCTGAAGCCATTCCAGTTACTCAACATGGTTTTTAATGTATGGCCACTAGGACTGGGAACAAAATTCCAGTGATGGTCTCACCAATATTTTATACATTTACATGACTATGAATGTAAGGAGAAATAATCCTTCAGTGGAGAGACTCATGATTTGCACCTGTCTGACAGGAGAAAACTGAAGGCAGTTGAGAAAGGAATATTACCTATTTAAGACAAGAATGGAGCTGCACAATTTCCCCACTCCCAGAGTCTCCCAAGCACAGCACACAACAGCATCTGAGAGCACATTTTATCTCCCTGTTCCTTGGCTGTAAATAAGAACATAAGAACATAAGAATGGCCATACTGGGTCAGACCAAAGGTCCATCAAGCCCAGTATCCTGTCCTCTGACAGTGGCCAATGGCAGGATTAAATGTTGCAGTGAGCATGGTGTATATTTGTGGTTCTCAAAACTGGTCTGCCGCTTGTTCAGGGAAAGCCCCTGGCAGGCTGGGCCAGTTTGTTTACCTGCCACAACCGAAGGTTCGGCCGATCGCGGCTCCCAATGGGGGCTGCGGGAAGGGTGGCCAGCACATCACCCGTGCCGCTTCCCGCAGCCCCCATTGGCCTGAAGCGGTGAACCGCAGCCAGTGGGAGCCGCGATCAGCCAAACCTGTGTACGCGACAGGTAAACAAACCGGCCCGGCCCACCAGGGGATTTCCCTGAACAAGCGGCAGACTGGCTTTGAGAACCACTGGTGTATATCAAGGAAAGGGGCCTGTCACTTTCTTATACTGTTGTCATATACTGGTATATCTTATTGCCCTTGACTGGTATATTGGTACCATAGCATCTGCACTAGGGGGATTGTACAGTTTTAACAATACTGGTGTGGTACAATTTGTGTGTGTAGATGAGCCCTCAGTCTCTCCTTCTCACTCAGTGACTTCTTTAGTCCTCTCCCCTCTCGGTTTTCAATCTATTTCCTATGAATTTGTATTCCGTACCCTTGTATCTGAAAAGACTCGAGTCCCTGTGTTTGATCAGTGTTGGGGTACAATTTTCAAAAGCACCTAAGTGACATAGATATTATTTGTTAACATTTATTAATTGATTTTTTCTTACAGTAACTACCCAGTCATGGAGCAGGAACCCATTGTGCTAGGCACTGTACAGATGCCGAACAAAAAGATGTTCCCTGCTGCAAAGAACAAAATCGATGGAATTTTTCACAGTAGTAAATTTAAGCTTTTGGGGATCTGGCCCCATTGACATTCATGGCACTATGACTGGTTTACACAGGCTGCAGATCTGGCCCCATTGAATCATAGAATATCAGGGTTGGAAGGGCCCTCAGGAGGTCATCTAGTCCAACCCCATGCTCAAAGCAGGACCAATCCCCAGACAGATTTTTACCCCAGTTCTCTAAATGGCCCCCTCAAGGATTGAATTTACAACCCTGGGTTTAGCAGGCCAATGCTCAAACCACTGAGCTATTCCCTATGGTAGATTTGGAAGTATTGTAAGCATGTCTTCCCAATTCACTTTTAGCTTAATGTTTCTTATGTCATTCACTCTGTTATTCCAAGGGTGGTGTGACAACATTCCAAAGGCAACAGAGAGTCCCGTGGCACCTTTAAGACTAACAGATGTATTGGAGCATAAGCTTTTGTGGGTGAATTCACCCACGAAAGCTTATGCTCCAATACATCTGTTAGTCTTAAAGGTGCCACAGGACTCTCTGTTGCTTTTTTACAGATCCAGACTAACACGGCTACCCCTCTGATACTTAACATTCCAAAGGCAGACCTGGCCTTAGCAATGCAGTGAGTAATTGCATCATCAGTGGTGGGATTCTGCAACAGCATATGTCCTACATAGCAAAACTTCTCCACAGACTTGAGAGCAGTGTTACTGATCTTAATAACTGGGTAGACATGTGAATCCTCTGGACAGCTCGGTGCTGACCCATATAAACTGGGTAGACTAAAGCCTTTCAGGCTTCAGGAGACTAAACTGTTGTGAGCCCAGGCAGAAATGGAGAGACTGAAGTTCCACCAGTGCCCACGGTCCCTGCAATGGCATGGAATGGATTAGTTGAGGTATGCCCAGGTGAACCCAGCAGGCACCCCATGCCCCATGCTGCAGAGGAAGTTGAAAACCCTCACAGTCCCTGTCCAATAGGAACTAGGGGAAAAATTCCTTCCCCATCCCAAATCTGGTGATTCGTTAGACCCTGAACACATGAGCAAGACCCACTAGCCAGCCATCTAGAAAGACGATTCTTTGAACCACCTCATAGCTCTGTCCCACTCTGTTTCATGTCCCATCTCCAGTTGTAGCCAATCCCTGATGCTTCACAGGAAGGTGACCCTGCCAGCCCTCCCCTCATCTGTGCAATTGTGCACTGTTAAAAAAAATCACCATAGTATCTGAGCATCGCATAGTCTTTAATGTACCCTTCATATGCAACAGCTGTAACTGTTATGAAAATTAATGTATGCAGTGTTGTTGTAGCCGTGCTGGTCCCAGGGTATTAGAGGGACAAGGTGGGTGAGGTGATATCTTGTATTGGACCAACTCTGTTGGTGAGAGAAACCAGCTTTCTAGTTTACACAGAGCTGAAGAAGAAGTTGGTCCAATAAAAGTTATTACCTCACCCACCTTTTCTTATGAAAATTCATGACAGAAATCGGTTTCATTGACTTAAACTGAAGGAAACGCAGGTGCAGTAAAAACTGTTGTCATAAACATAAAGATAAGGGTAGCTTAAAATCCCTCCTAGCAGCTGTACTGAATCGCTTTACCTATAAGGGATTAAGAAGCCCAAATAACCTGGTTGGCACCTGACCAAAAGGACCAATAAGAAAAGAAGATACTTTCAAATCTGTGGGGGGAGGTTTTATTTGTGCTCTCTTTGTTTGTTCCCTCTCCAGACCGAGAGAGAAGCCAAGCAGGGACAACATCTCCTGAAAACATACCTGGAAAAATCCATCTAAGAATTACAGAAACTGTAAGTGAGGTAGGAAAAGTGTTAGGTTATCTTTTGTTTTAGCTTGTGAATTTTCCCAATGCTAAGAGGTAGATTTATTCCTGTTTTTTTAGAACTGTAAAGCTGAGTCCAGAGGGGAGTCCTCTGTGTTTTAAATCTTTGTATTACCCTGTAAAGTTACCTTCCATCCTGATTTTGCAGGTGTGATTTTTACTTTTTTTCTTTATAATCAAGTTCTTCGTTTAAGAACCCGATTGATTTTATTGTCCTAAAGATAAAGAGTCTGATCTGTACTTACATTAAAACCAATCGGTTGGTATATTATTCTCTAGCCTCCCCAGGAAAGGGGGTGAAGGGGCTTGGGGGATCTTTTGGGGGAATAGGGACTCCAAGTGATCCTTTCCTGACTTTTTGTGTAAATCACTTGGTGGTGGCAGCAATACCGTCCAAGGACAAGGAGAGGAATTTGTGCCTTGGGGAAGTTTTTAACCTAAACTGGTAGAATATAAGTTTAGGGGATCTTTCATGTGGGTCCCCACATCTGTACCCCAGAGTTAAGAGTGGGGAGGGAACCCTGACAACTGTGTATAATACCTTTGGAGCCTGTGCCTTATTTTTTACTGACTTATTAGAGGGAATGGAGCTGAATCTCTTCTCACTCACGTGGTGTAAATCAGGAGTAACTTCACTGGAGTGAATCAGGCTCATTTTCCTCTCACACACCTGGTGTAAATTAGCTCTTGTTCCTTCATCTGAACCAACTAGATCTGGCCACTGTTGGGGATGTGTCAAATTTCAGAATTTATGGCATAAGACGACCAATGGTACAGTCAGGGAGAAATGGATATTGAACAGTCAAGGTGGGGCTATTTATGCATCCAAGGAGCAAATGTGATCCTGGGATGCATGAACAGGGGAATGTCAAGTCGGAGAGGAGAGATTATTTTACCTCTGTATTTGGCCCTGGTGTAACTGTTGCCGGAATATAGTGTCCAGGTTTGATGTCCACAATTCAAGAAGAATATTGATAAATTAGAAAGGGTTCAGAGAAGATCCGCAAGAATGATTAAAGTCTTATAGTGACAGGTTCAAGGAGCTCAATCTATTTATCTTCGCAAAGAGAAGGTGAAGGAGTGACTTGATTACAGTTTATAAGTATCTACTTGGGGAAAAATATTTAATAATGGGCTCTTCAGTCTTGCAGACAGAGGTCTAACTCCATCCAATGGCTGGAAGTTGAAGCTAGACAAATGCATATTGGAAATAAGGTGTACATTTTTAACAGCAAGTGTAATTAACCATTGGAACAATTTACCAAGATTCGGGATAGATTCTCCATCACTGAAAATTTTTAAATGAAGATGGGTATGTTTCTAAAAGATCTACTCTAGGAATTATTTTGGGGAAGTTCTATAGAAGAGGTCAGACAGGCTGATCACAGTGCTCCCTTCAGGCTTTGGAATATGAGGATCTACTAAAAAAGTGTCAAAGGCAGTAAGGTGCCCATATTCCACATGAGCTAAGCTGGAAAAAAATCTCATGGCAGCAGCTGTATCTGAGGATAAACAGAATACTTGTGTTAACTCTCATAAGAGGAGGTGGGCTTTCAGGATAAAAATGAATTTGTATGCTACAGAAATCAGACATTCAAACAGTTGAGGGCTAAATAAAAGGCTAAAGAGATATAGAAAAAATGTTGGCTATACAGTTGAAATGCCAGGGAAATAATTTTCCTTCTCAGGATTCTAGACCCAACTGTTGGGCAGCTAAATTGCAGAGAGAGGGGAATCTTAATACCTCTGGAATTAAATGGAAGATATTAGTTACAAATTTAATGTATTTTGTTCAGTTGAAATAACCAAGTTTTTTCTACTTTAGATGCAATCAATAGAAAACACTGTGTGGGGAAATCAAGCCACCATCAAGAAATTCTTCCTCGTGGGATTCAGAAATCTCCCTGAACTGCAGATTCTTCTTTTCCTGCTGTTTTCATTAGCTACTTTGTGACGATGGCCAGGAACATCCTTATTGTTGCTCTGGTTGTGGATGATCAACAACTTCACACCCCCATGTACTTCTTCCTTGGGCACTTGTCCTGCTTGGAGACTTGCTACACCTAGACCACCCTGCTCAGGCTGCTAGCCAGTCTCCTGACTTGGGACAGAACTATTTCTTTTGGGGGCTACATTGTACAAATGCATTTCTTTGGTTCTCTGGGAGCTAAAGAATTTTACCTCCTAGCAGCAATGTCATATGATCAGTATTTAGCGATATGTAAACCCCTGCATATGTAACCCTTATGAATAGCAGGTTCTGTCTCCTGCTTGCAGCTAGCTCTTGGATAAGTGCATTTCTGGCTCTTAACATAATAACATTGTTCATGTCACAATTAACTTTTTGTGGCCCCAATGAAATTGACCATTTCTTCTGTGATCTCAGCCCTGTGTTAAAACTCTCTAGAACTGACACCTCTTAATGGCACTTACAGCTTTCATATTCAGCTCAATTTTCACTTTCCCCCCAATTCTGTTAATTTTTATGTTGTATGTTGCTATTATAGGCACCATCCTGAGAATCTCATCCGCCATAGGGAAGCAAAAATCCTTTTCTACCTGCTCCTTTCACCTAATGGCGGTTGCAGCTTTTTATGGGACCCTAATGATTGTGTATGTCTTACCGAACAATGATACTCTGGAGGACCTGAACAAAGTGGGCTCGGTCTTCTACATGGTCCTGACTCCCTTGCTCAATCCCCTCATCTACCGCCTGAGAAACTGGGAGGAAAAAGAGGCCCTGAGAAAAAGGTTAAGTAAATTTGTGCTCTGCAGAAGAATGCAGACACTGTGAGCCAATTTATTTAGGATAAAATGAAACGGAGAGAATCTATGGTCCCATTGCAACAAATGGGAGTTAGGCACCTAGATGCTACTGAACGTCTCAATAGGTGCCTAAATACCTTTAAAGTTCTGGCCCCTGTATCCTAAGTTACTCAAAGGTCATCAAAGTTGAATTCAACCATATTAATAGAGAAAATTGTTTTAACAAAAAAATTAATGTAAAAAAAGACTTATTTTACAAGAAAAGTTGTCACCAAAAAGATAAAAAACTTTTTAATAAATTCCATTTTTTCATGAAATTAGATTTTTAAAAAAAGATTTTAGAATTTTTTCCTCCTCTCCTTCCTTTTCGCCCTTGTTCTCCCTTTTTTCACTGGCAAAATGGAAAAAGGACAAAAGGTGTGTGATCATTTGGGGAAAATCTTACTATGTACCTCTTATGAATGCTAGTGGATACTGGGGATTGTCCATGCTTGTCTGTGTCAAATAGCAAACTTCCGTTTGATTTTAAGGCTGGTCTTTGCCTTCCTGCTGTCTTCTTGCCTCCACCCTGGACTAACATTCCAAGGGGTGTAGTGCAGAACTAACAACAAAGGCTCATTCAACTTTGATGATCGTTCATTTAAATGGAACACTTGCTGTGATGGAATGACTAAATCCCACACTATTTTAAGGGGAGCTGGAGAGCACAATTAGAGCACCTGGTGGTACCCGAAGGGATTAGCAGGCTTAATTTGGGATGAGCCCCAGTGGGTGGATAATATAAAGGAAGGACTTCAAGGCAGTAAAAGGGAAGAGAGTGAGTGTCTAGGAGTCCTGATTGTCTCTCCTAGGAAGGTGACTGAGGGACAGAAGTGCTTGGAATTCTTTCCTGGGATGGGAGCTCTCTCAGAGAGGCCAGGAGCAGTAAAGTCTACAGAGGGAGTTTTTACCCTGGTATTGGCCCTGCAGGGGGAAGGGCAGCAAGGGGGAAGAGACTCCTGAAGCATGCCTGGGAGTAGGATTCTAGGGAACAGCCCTGAGGGTCAGCGACTTGGGGGAGCTCGGACTCCAGAAAAAAAGCCCTGGGAGGAAGCAATCTGTAGTAGATCAGGAAACAATTTTCCAGAGCCAGGGAGAGTCGATGAAGAGTTTGCAAAGGACTGGGCCCAGGGAGGGCAGAAGAATTTATGTTCTTTTGTATTTTGCTGGACTCTTTGTTTTACCACAGAAGGGATGGGACAGAAAGTGTCTGGGCTGGTGGGCCAAGTCACTGAATGAATGGACCACTAACAGGCCTGAATGGTGTCTGGTGGAGGTGACTGAGGAAAGCACCCTGCAACAACGCACACAGTCATAAGGGGGCTTACATGCTTCTGAGACACCCTTCCACAATGGGGCAAACCCACTTTTTAACACTGAACTCCAGAGGTGTGGAAGTGTCCAACAATGAATCACCTGGTAGAGTGCATAGGCTGGGTCTACACTACTATTACTTAGAAGTTAGATGGCCTTAGCTATGTCTTTCAGGGCTATGAAAAATGTTATGCGCTGAGTGCTGTAGTTAGATCAACCTAACCCCTGGTGTAGATGCAGCTAGATCGACAGAAGAATTATTCAATCAAATTAGCGACTGCCTCTCAGGCAGGTGAATTAACTAAACTGATGGAAAATCCCCTTCTGACGATGAAGGAAGTGTCTACACACTATGGCACTACAGCTATTCCATAGCTATACTGTCCGAGCCCCCTCGTCTAGACACAGCATACACTGAGAGGAGTTTTTCTGCTGGTGCAGGAACAGCACCTCCCAAATTATGTTAGCTATGCAGACAGTACCCTCTTCTGTCCACATAGCTGTGTCTACACCAAAGATTTTGTTGGCATAGCAATATTGCTTGGGATGTGGTTAAGGGTAGATCAAGGCTTTGATCACATGATCAGTCTGACTTGGGAAGCGGTCACCTGACAAAGGGGATGGGAGGTTAGAGAGTCTCTCACCAGTTATTTGAAAGAGAGAGTAGGACACTGACTGAGATAGAGATTCCATTCAATTCAGAGAAGGAGACATGAGCTACAGGAATGGGAATCCTAGGTGCCCTAAAGGACTCTGGCCCAAGCCCGAAGAATGCCCCAGATGGGTGAGGAAACCGAGTCAGGGAAATGTGTGTAAGTGTTCTACTGTTTTGCCCAACACAGTGTATTTCTCGCGCAATCTAGGTAAAGAGTAATTGTGTTTAGAAACCTTTGCAAAGCCTGTGCATCTGTTTGCTTCACCTTTCACCTGCCCCTGGAGAGGTGAACTGTAAACTGAGAGCACCTACGTGAGTGGATCTTTGGGATGGGGGGTCCTTGACCTACTAGGGCATCTGGGGCAGCAGCACTGGTCCTTGGGGACTAAGGTAACTGAGCCACATCATTCCATTTCCATGAAGAGTTAGAAAGGAGAAACCATGCTGCAGCCTGCTGAGATCCGGGAAAGCTTAATGTACACATGGCTAGAATACTGGCACCCAACACAGCTGCCTGGCGAATATCCAATTTTGGTTCCAAACAAACTAATTTTTTTGAGTCAGCCACTGAACCAAAAAAATCAATTTTTTGCTCAGTTCTAATCTTCAGGCACCTTAATATCTATAAAGACCTGGTCCTTAAGTAACTTATGAATACAACTCCAACTGGCAAGTAGATGATTTAGGTAATAATATGTATTATCCACACTATATATACATTAATGTGGATTAAGCACAAATAATATTAAGCACAAATAGTACAGCAGTTACATAGCCTAAATTGGCCTACACCTTAACTATACCCAGTTCTCTTATTTTAAGTATCCCATAACACCTTGCATTATCAAAAGTCAGCTTTGGCTGAAGTATATTGTATAGTTGCCCAGATCAGGATAGATGATAATTTTAGCATAGCGACAGCTAGGGAGTTATTTTCACAGGCCTGTACTGGAATAACCCAGACAGAACAAGACATATGTTTGTTCTGCCCTATTACAGGCCTAGCAGGTGCTTTAAGTGCATCTGTTCAGACCAAGGAGATAAGGGGTACACCATGCTACCAGAAAAACAAGGTATAAAGCTGATCAGTTTCAAATGATATACACAGTATCTTTTACTTGTAAACAGGACAGGTATAAAAAGATGGCTTTAGGAGTATAACTTTGGGAGCACACCTTCTGAGTAAGGTGAATGTAACATGACTGCACGAGATGGCTTCATGGAGATTGGTATCATACAGAACCTTTCTCATGTACTATATTATTACTGGTTTAGAGCAATAAACTTGACTGACATTGGTTATTTGGTTTCTTGAATATATCTGATAATGAACCAAAGTGGGTGAAGCGATTTACTATACAATTCATCAATAATATTGTATTGGTTGCAATATAATTAAAGAGAGAATGGTATCTGTTGGACTGGTCTGTGCACATCATCAGATCAATACTTCTGCATGAGAACTTCCCATCACCACCCATCCCCTTCGGTATAAGTTGTCTTCCTGTTAGTAGATACAAAATAGGGGCCAAACCATTCTTTATCTCACTATGGCTCATATGCTCCAACATCTTGCATCTTATAATCAAGAGCCTGAGCCAAAGCCAAAGTCTTTGTAGTTAAGGGAAAGACTCTCAGTCATTGACTACAAGGGTTTTTGTGTCAGGCCCCATGCGGGGCAAAAGCAACAGTTATTTTCTCCACATTTGGCATGTCCTAGGATCTGTGTCTCCCATGCCCACTCTCAAAATAAACACTCGCAGACTACGTTCACGTTTTACAATACAGCAATCCACCTCCCCCTTTCCCATCCCACATACACAGCATATTCCCTGACACCAATGTTCCCTTAACATTTTTCCATCCATGTGTGGAGTGAATTTTGTTATGTGCCCCAATATCGAGGTAACGTGTGGATGTGTGCCACCATTAGAAACAAAAAATGTAGATATAATATATAGTTTTAAAAAGTTACCATAGGGTTAAATACTCTATCCAGGACAGGTTAGGCATTTTAGAACTAACTACTCAAAGAATTAAATTCAAGCCCAAGTCAAAAAACTGCAATAACAGCACTTTGAAAGATTAAAATTACAGAGACTATATGTGCTTTTGATACAGTCTCCCACAGTATTCTTGTTGGCAAGTTAAAGAAGTATGGGCTGGATGAATGGACTATAAGGTGGATAGAAAGCTGGCTAGATTGTCGGGCTCAACGGGTAGTGATCAACGGCTCCATGTCTAGTTGGCAGGTGGAGTGCCCCAAGGGTCGGTCCTGGGGCCGGTTTTGTTCAATATCTTCATTAATGATCTGGAGGATGGCGTGGACTGCACTCTCAGCAAATTTGCAGATGACACTAAAGTGGGAGGAGTGGTAGATACGCTGGAGGGTAGGGATAGGATACAGAGGGACCTAGACAAATTAGAGGATTGGGCCAAAAGAAACCTGATGAGGTTCAACAAGGACAAGTGCAGAGTCCTGCACTTAGGACGGAAGAATCCCATGCACTGTTACAGACTAGGGACCGAGTGGCTAGGCAGCAGTTCTGCAGAAAAGGACCTAGGGGTTACGGTGGACGAGAAGCTGGATATGAGTCAACAGTGTGCCCTTGTTGCCAAGAAGGCTAACGGCATTTTGGGCTGTATAAGTAGGGGCATTGCCAGCAGATCGAGGGACGTGATCGTTCCCCTCTATTCGACATTGGTGAGGCCTCACCTGGAGTACTGTGTCCAGTTTTGGGCCCCACACTACAAGAAGGATGTGGAAAAATTGGAAAGAGTCCAGCGGAGGGCAACAAAAATGATTAGGGGGCTGGAGCACATGAGTTATGAGGAGAGGCTGAGGGAACTGGGATTGTTTAGTCTGCAGAAGAGAAGAATGAGGGGGGATTTGATAGCTGCTTTCAACTACCTGAAAGGGGGTTCCAAAGAGAATGGATCTAGACTGTTCACAGTGGTACCAGATGACAGAACAAGGAGTAATGGTCTCAAGTTGCAGTGGGGGAGGTTTAGATTGGATATTAGGAAAAACTTTTTCACTAGGAGGGTGGTGAAGCACTGGAATGGGTTACCTAGGGTGGTGGTGGAATCTCCTTCCTTAGAGGTTTTTAAGGTCAGGCTTGACAAAGCCTGGCTGGGATGATTTAGTTGGGATTAGGTCCTGCTTTGAGCAGGGGGTTGGACTAGATGACCTCCTGAGGTCCCTTCCAACCCTGATATTCTATGATTCTATGATTCTATGACAGTGTGTGTGTCTGTGTATGTGTGAGAATCACAGAAACAGAGTGTGTGTGTGAGTGTGTGTATGAGAGAGAGACACACAGACACAGTGTGTGAGTGTGTGTGTGTATGATAGAGAGAGACACAGAGACAGTGTGTTTGTGTGTTTGTCAGTGTATGTGTGTGTGTGTCAGAGACAGAGACAGTGTATTTGTGTGTGTATATGTGTGAGACACAGTGTGTCTGTGTGTGTGAGACAGAGAAAAAGTGGGTGTCTATGTGTGAGAGACACAAAGACAGTGTGTATGTGTGAGTGAGAGAGAGACCCAGAGACAGAATGTGAGTATGCTGTCTGCTGGGGAAGTCTATGAGCGACTGTGCAATTTCTTTTTAAGGCACTCACACCAGAAAGCTGAGACTGAAGCAGCTACCAGAAGCTCTCTGCTCCTGAGCCCTGTCCCCCCTCTCCTACTCTGCGGAGATGGGGTACATGGGCAGGGGGGAGTAGGGGAGGGGGACACCGTGACATCAGCGCCCCCCCTGCTCTGCACAGTAAGCAGCAGAGTCCCGGGAGCCGCTTGCAAGGGGCTCCAACGCAGAGAGCAGGAGCACTGCGGCTCCAGAGCAGAGGGGACAGGGGAACCTGAACACACGCCACCCTCTGCAGTTCTGCTAATCAGTGCGCGGCACTTCATTCATTCCTGCGCAGTTGCACAGCCATGCAGCTTACAGGGAACACAGTGCTCACACTGTGGGAGGAGGGCCCCTCGCTCTTTCGGCAAAGACCGGAAGTATGGATGCAAGTAAGGCCATAAGGCACCAAAGTGGGGATTTTCAAAGGAGCATAGAAAGGTTAGGTGTCCAACTCCCTTTGACATTCAAAGGCAGTTGGGTGCCTAACTCCCTTAGGTTCCTTTAAAAACCACAGCCAATGTCAACAAGGAGATTTAAACTTTGTTCCTGTGGCAAGTTAGGGGTCTTTTTGGCCTGTGTTTGGAGTTTCAGGTCCAGAGATCAGACTGACCTAGGAGCTTTATCCAAGAATTTTTTAACTTGAGAGCATTTAATTTTCTTCTTACTATAAAATAGAATTGACATTGGTTCCTTTTTTTTATTATTCTAGCAGATCTACTCATCTACTACATCAGATGAACAGAGATTTCCATTGAGATCAGAAGTTCTGTCTGCATTAATTTCCTTTGAAAAGAGACATTCCCTTTTTTCTATTGCTTTGTCTTTTGGGTTAACAGTAGGACTGTCAAGCAATTAAAAAAAATGACAACGATTAATCGTGCTATTAATCGCACTGTTAAACAATAATAGAATACCATCTATTTAAATATTTTTGGATGGTTTCTACATGTTCAAATATATTGATTTCTATCACAACACACAATACAAAATGTACTGTGCTCACTTTATATTTATTTTTGATTACAAGTACTTGCACTGTAAAAAAAAACAGAAATAGTATTTTTCAATTCACCTAATACAAGTACTCTAGTGCAATCTCTTTATCATGAAAATTGAACTTACAAACCTAGAATTATGTACAAAAAAACTGCATTCAAAAATAAAACAATGTGAAATTTTAGAGCCTGCCAGTCCACTCAGTCCTACTTCTTGTTAAGCCAATTGCTCAGACAAATAAGTTTGTTTACATTTGCAGGAGATAATACTTCCTGGTTCTTGTTTACAATGTCACCTGACAGTGAAACAGGGATTCTGTGTCCATTAATAGATCTTCCCTTAGTGATGTCTCTGTCCAAACCACGTGCTCCTCTGCACCTGTCGGCTTTCCTCCAGCCCTTAGTTTAAAAATTGCTCTATGACCTTTTTAATTTTAAGTGCCAGCAATACGGTTCCATTTTGGTTTAGGTGGAGCTCATCTTTCCTGTATAGGCTCCCCTTTTCCCAAAAGTTTCCCCAGTTCCAAACAAATCTAAACCCCTCTTCCCTACACCATCATCTCATCCACGCATTGAGACCCTGCAGTTCTGCCTGTCTACATGGCCCTGCACATGGAACTGGAAGCATTACAGAGAATGCTACCATGGAGATCCTGGACTTCAGTCTCATACCTAGCAGCCTAAATTTGACCTCCAGTTCCTCTCTCCTATCCTTCCCTATCTCATTGGTACCTACATGTTCCATGACCACCGGCTCCTCCCCAGCACTACATATAAGTCTATCAAGATGTCTCAAGAGATCCGCAGCCTTCGCGGAATGTCACCATGCAGTTCTCCCGGTCATCACAAACCCAGCTATCTATGTTTCTAATGCTCGAATCGCCCATTACTAATACCTGTGTCTACCTAATAACTGGAGTTCTGTCCCTTGGAGAGGTATCCTCAGTGCGAGGGGATACCACATCATCATCTGGAAGGAGGGTCCCTGCTATGGGATTGTTTTCCTCTGCTCGAATTGGATGTTCTCCTTCCCTGAGACTTTTATCCTTCTCAACAGCACAGAGACTGTCAGATTGGGGGTGGGACCGTTCTACTGTGTCCCAGAAAGTCTCATCTATGTACCTCTGTGTCTCCCTCAGCTCCTCCAGTTCAGCCACTCTGGTCTCCAAAGCCTGTGGACAGTCTCTGAGGGCCAGAAGCTCCTTGCACTGAATGAACACATATGCCACCTGCCCATAGAAACATAGAATCATATATTAGGGTTGGAAGAGACCTCAGGAGGTCATCTAGTCCAATCTCCTGCTCTAAACAGGACCAACACCAACTTGCCATAGGGCAAGTAATCATACATGCTATTAAAGTTAAAACAAAATAATCTGATTTAGAAAAGAAAAATACCTGTTCAGGCATCCTCCATGTCAGAAAGAATATGATTGCTTGTTCAATCCAGGGGGAAAGTAAATGAAAGTAGATGGGTTATAGCAAAACATGCCTAAAAAAGAGCAATGAATGGCTCTCAGATTTAGAACATAAGAACAGCCATACTGGGTCAGAGCAAAGGTCCATTTAGCCCAGTATCCTGTCTTCCAACAGTGCCCAATGCCAGCTGCTTCAGAGGGACTTAACACAACAGGTAATCATCAAGTGATCCATTCCCTCTCATCCATTGGAGAGAGGGTGGGGACAGGAACTTGAACTTGATGGTGTGGGCTGTGCCTAAGGGTCCCAGACACCATTTTTTGGGGGGTGGGGGGGAGGATAGCTCAGTGGTTTGAGCATTGGCCTGCTAAACCCAGGGTTGTAAGCTCAATCTTTAAGAGGGCCACTTGGGGATTGGTCCTGCTTTCAGCAGGGGGTTGGACTAGATGACCTCCTGAGGTCTCTTCCAACCCTGATATTCTATGATTCCCAGCTCCTGGTAAAAAGAGGCTAAGGACGCCATTCTGGCTAATATATATTGATGGACCTATCCTCCATTAACTTAACTAATTTATTGGCTCCTTACATGTGTATTTTATTTTTCACCACAAGACTCTTTCTTTTCCTCAAACATGAATTTTATTGCTCATAAAAATTTCAAAACAGTCTCTCTTCTGTGAGTGTGTGTTTGTTTGTTTCTGGATTTCCATTTTTCTGTCAGACATTTATTTTCCACCAGTGTCAATGTACCAGTGCCATTCCCAGTGTAGACATAGTTCATATGGGTGCATCATAAGTCAGTGGGTGAAGAGATCAGATGGCAGAATATATCAAGGAGTGTGTAGGGGGAAAGCAAAGATGAGGTGTCAGACTAACAGCAAGGATCTGCTACTTCTCTTTAAACATATCTGTATTTTATTGCTCATAAAATTTGGAGAAATAAACAATCTCTCTCTCTCTCTGTGTATTTTTATCTCATTCTGTCTATATATCTCTTCCTTTTTTCTCCAGTTTTTCATTTTTCTCCAGGCACATTCTCCCTTCTTGATAATCATTTCTCTCTTGATCAGTTTTCATTTTTATTTCATTTACATTTCTTTATATGAGGTTGGATTCCGATCTCAGTTGCACTTCAGTAAATCCACAAGAAGCTAATGCAATTTACCCTGGTGTAAGTGAAATCAGATAACAGCCCATGGTCTGTGTTTAGGGTGTTTTTTGTGTGTGTCTTTCTCTGTTTCTCAACTGAACCTATCAAATGGTGCAATTTTTTCTTTGAATGTGCTTTGATAGAGGACAGGTGGATAGAGCCTCATACAAACCTCCGCATCTTTGGTGTTTTGGTATGTGTCTTACGGGGTATGTCTATGCTGCATCCGGGTAGTGTAATTCCCTGCTCCGGTAGACCTACACACACAATCTTTGATTGATCTATTGTCCTAAAAATAGCAGTGTAGCCTCGTCAGCACAGACTAGCTGCCCACGCACAATCCCATCTGAGATCCCAGGTATGGACATAGGTGGCCATCCCAAGCCGCTGCCTGTGCTGCCGTGTTCTCACTGCTAATTTTATCCTGCTAGCTTGATCAAAGCTAGTGCATGTACGTCTACCCAAGCTGGGAATTACACCTCTGAGCTGCAGGATAGACATATCAGTGGTTGAACTCTAAATATCTTTCATTTCCAGTCTATTGATTTTTTTTTTTAAGTCTTCTAGATTTGTTGATGTGACACTGATACGATAAAGATATTTCAAAATCCCAGCCTAAAAATCTTTACTTATAGTTCAAGAGAGCTTAAGGGAGTTAGATGGGACATTTCTGTAATTCAATAGGGTTCCATGCTCTTGTTTCACCTATATTGGAAGCTCAACCTCTTAAGGATAGGAGTCTTCCTCTGTTTATTGACAACTCACTTTTCAAGTGGAGAAATGCAGTGGTACGAGGTTACCTACTCCAGGTTTCTGCCAGTGTAACTGACAGCACAACCTGACTGTGTGTACTCCTCATGTACTTTTTACTGGGGAACTTGTCCTGGTTGGAGATCTGCTACACCTCCACCATCCTTCCCAGGCTGCTGGCCAGTCTTCTGACTGCGGATGGAACCGTTCCTGTTAAGGGCTGTATTGTGCAATTATATTTCTTTGGTATCATGTCTGCTGCTCATGGCAATGTCTTATGATCGGTATTTAGCTATATGTAATCCACTCTGTTATGCTGCTCTGATGAAAGGCTTTGTTTCCAGCTAGTGGCAGTGTCCTGGAGAAGTAGCTCCCTGGTCTGCATCATACCAGTTATTCTCTTATTCCAATTAACATTCTGTGATTCCAAAGAAACTGACCATTTTGTGACTTTTCACCCATGATAAAGCTCACCTGTGGAGACACCCAGACTCTGCAACTGGTGATATTTATTATCTCTATCATAGGGACACTCGTGCCCTGTCTACTGACCCTGACATCCTACATTTGTACAATCGCCACCATCCTGAAAATCCCTTCTAGTATCAGGAGGAAAAAGACCTTTTCCACCTGCTCCTCTTACCTCATTGTGGTGACAGTTTCCTATGTTATCCAACAGCCAACACTCCCAAGGTCCTACACAAAATATTCTCTGTCTTCTATGCAGTCCTCAATCCCATAATCAATCCTGTCATCTACAGCCTGAGAAACAAGGAGGTCAATGAGTCCCAGAGAAAAGCTATTCTTAAACTGGCTGCTTTTAGAAACAGGCATAGAATCTGAAAGGACAAATTTTAGCATAGAGTGTGACAGGGTCAGGCCAGACGGCTACAGGAGGGTGCGGGAAGGAAGGAATATTAGCCTCAGGATAAGCAGGTCCCTCTTCCCCTGATAACTGAGCAGGGGTTACTCCAGGTTAATTAGGACACCTGGAGCCAATTAAGAACCTGCCAGAACAGGTTAAAAGCCTTCTCCCCAGCTAGTCAGTGTGAATGGTAGGTGTTGTGAGAGTGGAGGCGAGCTGTCGGAGAGCTGAGTGGTGCAGAAGCTGACAAGGACCAGGGGAGAACCCCTCAGGTATAGAGATTGGGGAGAAACCCTACCCTAAACAGGAGCTAAGGACCCTTCCAGGTTCAAAGACCTGAAGAAAAGGACCCTGCCAGAGGGGAGAGACTGAGCCGTGCATTTGGTGTGGTGCTACCATGCCTGGAAGGGCTACCAGAGACTGGGTGCTCTCCCTCTCCCAGCAAGTGGGTCGGGAGGAACCCCACCCAAGCAAAGTGGGGACAATAAGCCAAGGGGCATGGGGAAGTAACCCAGGGAAGCTAGCAGTTTTCCTGGGAACTGGCAGAGTGAGGATGCTACTTGTAGGGTCCCTGGGTTGGGGCCTGGAGTAGAGGGAGGGACCGACCGGGCCTGCTCCCCACCCCCTTTTCCTCTCACTGGATGTCCACTGAGGAGGCCAGAAGCCCCAGTGAAGCAGTGAGGGCCTGGCAGGCCCAGAAATGGAAAGGCCGCTTGGAGACAGAATTTTCCCGTCCACTATAAACAGAGGGGGGAAATTCTGAGACAAGACACTATCCTGACCCACTGCTATAAGGAAGCGCGGGACCCACTGAGGTGGAGAAGAAGCCCAGTTACAATAGTAAAATAGAGATGAACTGATATAATCATAGAATCATAGAATCTCAGGGTTGGAAGGGACCTCAGGAGGTCATCTAGTCCAACCCCCTGCTCAAAGCAGGACCAAACCCAACTAAATCAGCCCAGCCAGGGCTTTGTCAAGCCTGACCTTAAAAACCTCTAAGGAAGGAGATTCCACTACCTCCCTAGGTAACCCATTCCAGTTCTTCACCACCCTACTAGTGAAAAAGTTTTTCCTAATGTCCAACCTAAACCTCCCCCTCTGCAACTTGAGACCATTACTCCTTGTTCTGTCATCTTCTATCACTGAGAACAGTCTAGATCCATCCTCTTTGGAACCCCCTTTCAGGTAGTTGAAAGCAGCTATCAAATCGCCCCTCATTCTTCTCTTCTGCAGACTAAACAATCCCAGTTCCCTCAGCCTCTCCTCGTAAGTCATGTGCTCCAGCCCCCTAATCATTTTTGTTGCCCTCCGCTGGACTCTCTCCAATTTATCCACATCCTTCTTGTAGTGTGGGGCCCAAAACTGGACACAGTACTCCAAATGAGGCCTCACCAGTGCTGAGTAGAGGGGAATGATCACATCCCTCGATCTGCTGGAAATGCCCCTACTTATACAACCCAAAATGCCATTAGCCTTCTTGGCAACAAGGGCACACTGTTGACTCATATTCAGCTTTTCGTCCACCGTAACCCCTAGGTCCTTTTCTGCAGAACTGCTGCCCAGCCATTCGGTCCCTAGTCTATAGCAGTGCATGGGATTCTTTCGTCCTAAATGCAGGACTCTGCACTTGTCCTTGTTGAACCTCATCATATTTCTTTTGGCCCAATCCTCTAATTTGTCTAGGTCCCTCTGTATCCTATCCCTACCCTCCAGCGTATCAACCACTCCTCCCAGTTTAGTGTCATCTGCAAACTTGCTAAGGGTGCAGTCCACACCATCTTCCAGATCGTTAATGAAGATATTGAATAAAACCGGCCCCAGCACCGACCCTTGGGGCACTCCACTTGATACCGGCTGCCAACTAGACAAGGAACCATTGATCACTACCCGTTGAGCCCGACCATCTAGCCAGTTTTCTATCCACCTTACCGTCCATTCATCCAGCCCATACTTCTTTAACTTGCTGGCAAGAATACTGTGGGAGACTGTATCAAAAGCTTTGCTAAAGTCCAGAAATAGCACATCCACTGCTTTCCCCTCATCCACAGAGCCGGTTATCTTATCATAGAAGGCAATTAGGTTAGTCAGGCATGACTTGCCCTTGGTGAATCCATGCTGACTGTTCCTGATCACTTTCCCCTCCTTTAAGTGGTTCAGGATTGATTCCTTGAGGACCTGTTCCATGATTTTTCCAGGGACTGAGGTGAGACTAACTGGCCTGTAGTTCCCTGGATCTTCCTTCTTCCCTTTCTTAAAGATGGGCACTACATTAGCTTTTTTCCAGTCGTCCGGGACCTCCCCCGATCGCCATGATTTTTCAAAGATAATGGCCAATGGCTCCGCAATCTCATCGGCCAACTCCTTTAGCACCCTCGGATGCAGCGCATCCGGCCCCATGGACTTGTGCTCGTCCAGCTTTCCTAAATAGTCCCGAACTACTACTTTCTCCACAGAGAGCTGGTCACCTCCTCCCCATACCGTGCTGCAGAGTGCAGCTGTCTGGGAGCTGACCTTGTCTGTGAAGACAGAGGCAAAAAAAGCATTTAGTACACTAGCTTTCTCCACATCCTCTGTCACTAGGTTCCCTCCCTCATTCAGCAAGGGGCCCACACTTTCCTTGACTTTCTTCTTGTTGCTAACATACCTAAAGAAACCCTTCTTGTTACTCCTAACATCTCCGGCTAGCTGCAACTCCAAGTGTGATTTGGCCTTCCTAATTTCACACCTGCATGCCTGAGCAATACTTTTATACTCCTCCCTGGTTATTTGTTCAATCTTCCACTTCTTGTAAGCTGTTTTTTTGTGTTTAAGACGAGCAAGGATTTCACTGTTAAGCCAAGCTGGTCGCCTGCCATATTTACTTTTCTTCCTACACATGGGGATGGTTTGTTCCTGCAACCTCAATAAGGTTTCTTTAAAATACAGCCAGCTTTCCTCTACTCCTTTCCCCCTCATGTTATTCTCCCAGGGGACCTTGCCCATCAGTTCCCTGAGGGAGTCAAAGTCTGCTTTTCTAAAGTCCAGGGTCTCTGTTCTACTGCTCTCCTTTCTTCATTTCTAGACATGGCTCATTTGAGTCCTTGCAAACAGTTTCTTTCTTTCTTTCTTTCTTTCTTTCTTTCTTTCTTTCTTTCTTTCTTTCTTTCTTTCTTTCTTTCTTTCTTTCTTTCTTTCTTTCTTTCTTTCCCTGTTACTCTGCTAATTTTTGAGCATACATCTTTCATACATTTAATACATATTTCTTTATACAAAACTTGGTACTTATCCTTGGGGACCCAGCCTACCCCTTAATGCCATGGCTCATGAAGCCATACACAGGCAGCCTGGAGAGTAGTCAGGACCTGTTCAACTATAGGCTGAGCAAGTGCAGAATGGTGGTAGAATGTGCATTTGGATGTTTAAACACACGCTGGCGCAGTTTACCAACTCGGTTAGACCTCAGCGAAACCAATATTCCCATCGTTATTACTGCTTGCTGTGTGCTCCACAATATCTGTGAGAGTAAGGGGGAGACGTTTATGGCAGGGTGGGAGGTTGAGGCAAATTGCCTGGCCACTGATTATGCAAAGCCAGACACCAGGGCAATTAGAAGAGCACAGCAGGGCACGCTGCGCATCAGAGAAGCTTTGAAAACCACCTTCATGACTGGCCAGGCTACAGTGTGAAAGTTGTTTGTTTCTCCTTGATGAAAACCCACCCCCTTGGTTCACAATACTTCCTTGTAACCCAACCGACCTCCCCCTTCGATCACTGCTTGCAGAGGCAATAAAGTCATTGTTGTTTCAAATTCATGCATTCTTTATTAATTCGTCACACAGATAGGGGGATAACTGCCAAGGTAGCCTGGGGGGGGGGGGGGGAGGGGAGGGGGGAAGGGCAAGGCCACACTGCACTTCAAAACTTATTGAATGCCAGCCTTCTGTTGCTTGGACAGTCCTCTGGGATGGAGTGGTTGGGTGCCCGGAGGCCCCCCCCTCCACGTTCTTGGGTGTCTGGGTGAAGAGGCTATGGAACTTGGGGTGGAGGGTGGTCGGTTACACAGGGGCTGCAGCGGCGGTCTGTGCTCCTGCTGATTTTCCTGTAGCTCAACCATACGCTGGAGCATATCAGTTTGATCCTCCAGTAGCCTCAGCATTGCATCCAGCCACCTGTCCTCTTGCTCCCGCCACCTGTCCTCTTGCGCGTCCCTCCAGTCCTTGCATTCATTTTGTGCTTTCCTGGACTCTGACAGTCTGCCTCCACACATTTTGCTGAGCTCTTTCAGTGCAGGAGGACTGCATGAGCTCAGAGAACATTTCATCGCGAGTGCGTTTTTTTGCCTTATCTGCGCTAGCCTATGGGATGGAGATGACAGGGGGAGCGTTGAAACATTTGCAGCTGCGGGAGGGGAAAAAGGGGAGAGTAGTATTTAAAAAGCCACATTTTAGAGAACAATGGGTAGACTCTTTCACAGTGAACCAAGCTGTTAACATTACATAGCACATGTGCTTTCGGTACAAGGTCGCATTTTGCCTTTTATATTGAGGGCCTGCCAGTTTGGTGTGAGAGATCACACACGCAGGGCCGGGCAACAGAATTCGGCATGCAGGCAGCCATGGTAAGCCACAGTCTTTTGGCTTCTTTCACCTTCATAACATGTGGGAATGAATGTCCCCTTAATAAAATTCCCCTATTTCAACCAGGTGATCATGAATGATATCACTCTCCTGAGGATAACACAGAGAGATAAAGAACGGATGTTGCTTGAATGCATTCCACTAGCTGTACTGGCTGCGAATGCATGCCAAGTCTTCAGGGCAAATTAATCATTAAACATGCTTGCTTTTAAACCATGTATTATATTTACAAAGGTACACTCACCAGAGGTGCCTTCTCTGCCTTCAAGGTCTGGGAGCCCACTTTGCGAGGGTTGGGAGGGTATTGTCTCCAGGGTGATAAACAGTTCCTGGCTGTCGGGGAGATGGTTTCTCCGCTTGCCTGCTGTGCGCTACCCTCCTCCTCCTCCTCATCATCATCTTCCTCATCCCCCAAATCCTCATCCCTGTTGCGTGAGACTCTCCCCTTGCAGGAGTCCATGAACAGGAGTGGAGTAGTGGTGGGGACAACCCCTAGAATTGCATGCTGCTCATCATAGAAGCAGCATGTCTGGGGGTCTGACCCAGAGCGGCCGTTTGCCTCTTTGGTTTTTTGGTAGGCTTGCCTGTGCTCCTTAAGTTTCACGCGGCACTGCTGCGGGTCCCTGTTATAGCTTCTGTCCTTCATGCCCTTGGAGATTTTTTTCAAATATTTTGGCATTTCGTCTTTTGGAATGGAATTCTGATAGCACGGTGTGACGGGTTGGTTCACAGAAACCCACTTGGGAGCTGCCAGCTGATGTGCAAAGGCCACCTCTGTTTCTATTCTCCCCTGCCAGCTACTGGTAGTTCCAGCACTCAGTTTTGCTGGAGCCAGACACACCTATCTGCTCCAGACACAGACCAGAGTCTGAACCACCTGTCCCAAAGCTGCAGGGTTTACCTGAGAACAGCTCACAGAAGCCTGCTTGCCCTTAGCACTCAGATGCCCAATTCCCAATGGGGTCTAAACCCAAATAAATCCGTTTTACCCTGTATAAGCTTTATACAGAGTAAACTCATAAATTGTTCGCCCTCTATAACACTGATAGAGAGATATGCACAGCTGTTTGCTCCCCCAGGTATTAATACATACTCTGAGTTAATTAATAAGTAGAAAGTGATTTTATTAAATACAGATAGTAGGATTTAAGTGATTTCAAGTAGTAACAGACAGAACAAAAGAAGTTACCAAGCAAAATAAAATAAAATACGCAAATCTATGTCTAATTGCACTAAATACAGATAAGATCCTCACCAGTTCCAAAATGTTCTCTTTTACAGGCTAATCTTCTTTTAGCCTGGGTCCAGCAATCACTCACACCCCCTGTAGTTTTCAGTTTCCTTCAAGTGTCCTGTGGGGGTGGAGAGGCTCCTTCTTTAGCCAGCTGAAGACAAAATGGAGGGGTCTCCCACAGGTTTAAATAGACTGTCTCTTGTGGGTGGAGACCCCCTCCTCTCCCTCTGTAGAATCCTGTCACAGAATGGAGATTCGAAAATCACATGGGCAGGTCACATGCCCATGCATGACTCAGGACTGCAGGTAGCAGCCATTACCCACATGCTGCCTTGAACGTCCTCAGGTAGACTTCTGATGTGGATTGGAATCTTCCAAGCTCTTTTGTCTGTTAAGTGCCCCCTGACTGAACACCTAATTTGCACATTCCTTTCCCCAGAAGTCACCAAATGTTCTAACTGAGGCCCCTTAGGAATCAAGCAATTACACAGCCAATGTTCATAACTTTGAACACACAAATGGTGCCTGCATACAACTAGGGTGAACATAACTAGTAGATCATAACCTTTACATAGATATGTACCTGGCACAGGCAGCACAAAACATATTCCAGTTATGTCATATTCCCACAAAGCCTTATGGGAGGTACCGTCACACCCTCCCCCTGAACTTACTGCCAGAGACTTGGACACTGTCCATGGCGGAGGCAGTACCCGTAAAATTCCTGTTTGTCTTTGATCACACTTCTTTTCAGTACCTTGAAACCATATGTCAGTTCTAGGGGTTTTAGCCCATTTTGAGGTTCCTGATCCCCAGATGCCTGAAAACAGGTCGGGGTGTAGCATTAACAGAATGCAGACAGCAATACCTGTTAAAGTGGAGGTGTCTTGACCTTTAACCACCAAGGCCATGAGGCGGTGTGCCTCAGTTTCCCCTTCTACACAGCAGCATGGGCCTGTTATACTTTTGCTGCTGTGCCAAGCTTCCAGTCTATTTACAGGTATAGGCTGCAAAGTAATATGCTTGTGGGGCTGTTTTGTTACCATCCCTAGCATGTACAACAGTTTGTTCCATAAATCAGGTATGTTCCACGTTTTTAAAGGGTTTACCACTAGTATGAATTCTTTTGTTTTATCCCAGAGGTGAATTAGCAAAAGACACAAGGTTAACAGCAAATCTACGGTGGACAGGTTTCGTTCACTCAATTTGACCTGTTTAGCATCTATTGCATTTTCCCAGTTCACTGTGCCTTCTGGTAGGCACTCTGATGCAGATTCTTCTGCCTCTTTGGGGAAAGCTTCTGATTCAGGCATGTGTTTGGGTCTTTGGCCAGGAAAGGGTGTATCACAACCATGCCTGCCCTCGGCCCCTCCCTCCAGAATTTCTCTGAGCTGGACCCCACCCCCTGGTGGAGTTTCACCCATGCAGAGATTTCCTCCCCCCTGCCTAGGAGAGAGAGTTTCATCTCTTACAAGTGGGGTAAGAACAACCTCTTTCAATGGGGTGCTCTGTACCCCTTTGGGCACCCCACTTTCTGTTTCCAACAGGTCAGCTGGACGGACCCCCCCCTCCGGGAGACTTGACCCCCAGGTTTCCCTTAAAACCTGATCTACAAGAGAGGGAGCTGGCATTTTAAATGCAGGCTTTTCACCCTCCTCCTGGGAAAGTCCCTCCCTACAAAAGGTGGGCAGACTCTCTGGCCGCCCCTCACCTTCCATCTGGGCTTCCCTCTCTGGGCTCCCCTCTGGGTCAGACACTCTTGTGTCCCCCAAAAGGGAAGGTGACCCTGCTCCAGCTGTGGGCTCACAGCTACCAGCCATGACAGACCTTTCACTGGCCAGCAAAATCCCCCCCCTTTCACTCGGGTTGGGCTGGCACCCAGCTACAGAGTCTTTGGGGTCTGTTCCCACCGCAGCAGTTACCAAGACCCCAACTTCCACCTTCGGGACACACGTCTCTGTGCACCCCAGGGCGGGCCCTGCCCCCTGTTGACCTGCAACTTCCTGGCAGTCAGCAGCTGGGGTGACCCCCCTGTTACCAGGTGGTACATCCCCCTCCCCCAGGGAGATGATTACGGGACAGGAGCTGGCTTCGTCCAGCCCCTCCCTCTGGAACTTCCCTTGAGCCCTGGGGCCACAGGAACTGGCTACAACCATCCCTGCCCCCGCAGCTGCTCCCTGTACTGCTGCAGAGGAATCTAAGAGACACTCTCCTATTCCCCCAGCAGTCCATGTGACTTCACCCTCCCCTCCGGGGCTTTTAGCACAAGATTCCTTCTCCCTGCTAACCAACCCTGGGACAGATTCTGCCACATTAAAGAAATCATTTCCCAGTAGAAACGGTGCAAAATTGTGTGCCACCGTTGCAACTGTCAGTTCAGCCTGCAAATCCCGAGTTTGCATGTGAACTTTAGCTAAAGGTGCAAGGACTTTGTAACCCCCAACCAGCTCTAATTCTGCCATTTTACCTGGCAACAAATCCTTCTCCTGAATCAGGTCCCTCCTGATCACAGAAATTTCTGCACCCGTGTCCCTTAATCCCATAACCACCTCTCCATTAATTTCGACAGCATGCATATGCTTATTGCTTGGTTGTGTGGAAGCAAGCTTTACAAATCCTGTGTGGAAAGAGGCCACAGCCTGGCTCTGAGAAGCTGCAGCTTCCTGTGTAACTTGCTGCCTGTTTTCACTCAGCAAGGGACACTTATTCCTCAGGTGCTCAGTGGACTTACAATGATAGCACCTCCTGGGCTCCTCTGCTTGCACAGGAAATTTGGGACGAGTACCAGGGGAATGGGGAGGTGACCGCCCAGCCTCTTTTTTCCCAGACCCAGGGATAAAACGGTGATTCTGCTTTCCCCCACCCTTATACCCCTCTGCCTGTGGTTTATGTTTGATTGCAGCTTGTGCTTGCTCATAAGAGTCTGCATACCCAGCTAATTCACCCAGTGCATTTACCTTTTTGTCCCACACATACTGTTTCACATCATCACTGCACATATTCAGGAATTGTTCCTGAGTAACCAGATCACACATCCCTTCGAAGCTTGTAACACCTTTCCCCCGCACCCACTTATCTACCAAATCTCTCATTTCATTGGCATAAGCCAGATTACTTAATCCAGATCCCCTCTTAAGACTCCTGAATTTAACCCTATAGGTTTCAGGTGTAACCTGAAACTGTTTCAAAACCAGTTCCTTAAATTTACCATAGTCTGAAGCATCATCAATAGGCATCTTATTGAATATGTCCAGAGCTCTGCCAGTCAATTTTGCTATTAATGTGGTCAGTTTCTGATCTTCAGGGATGGCATGGAGGGTGCACAGTCTCTCAAAGGTGATGAAATACTCGGCAATATCGCTGGACTCATCATACTGTGGGCACAGTCGCTCCCATTTGTGGATTTTTGGGGAAGTGGAGCCAGCAGGTGAAGGATTTTGTCTCTTCAACTCCAGAACAGCCAGTTCATGTTTCTGGGCCTCCATAACCCTCTTGTGGGCAGCCTCTTCCCTCGCTGCCTCCATCTCCATAGCTCTCTTGTGGGCAGTTTCCTCTACCTCCATAGCTCTCTTGTGGGCAGTTTCCTCTGCCTCCATAGCTCTCTTGTGGGCAGCCTCTTCCCTCACTTTTTCTGCCTCCACAGCACTAATTTCTAATTGTCTTAGCTCTACCCGTCTCTTATGTTCATTCTCTCTCTCTGTTGCTTCCAACCTAGCCAATTCGAGCTTGGTAGCTGTCTCACTAGTAGGCATCTTCCTGCTTTCTTCTGCTGGGCCACACCCCTCTGCAGTTCACTGAAACTGGGATAGACTCAGCTCAGGAGATTCTTAGTTAACAGAGACTCTCACAGTCTTCTGATCTTCCTTCTTACTTATTTTGCTTCCTTTTCTGTCCCTACTTCCCTTTCCCGAAATAAGCAAACAGAAAATAACAAACCAGTAACCACTTTGTCTGTTCTCCAGCCACCACACTTAAAACTCACTTAAAATCACTACCAGTATCTCAAAGCAATCAGCTGTGCACAGATCCTGTTCGACTACGCCACTGTGACGGGTTGGTTCACAGAAACCCCCTTGGGAGCTGCCAGCTGATGTGCAAAGGCTACCTCTGGTTCTATTCTCCCCTGCCAGCTACAGGTAGTTCCAGCACTCAAAGTCTTGCTGATAGCCAGACACACCTATCTGCTCCAGACACAGACCAGAGTCTGAACCACCTATCCCAAAGCTGCAGGGTTACCTGAGAACAGCTCACAGAAGTCTGCTTGCCTTTAACACTCAGATGCCCAATTCCCAATGGGGTCTAAACCCAGATAAATCCGTTTTACCCTGTATAAGCTTTATACAGAGTAAACTCATAAATTGTTCGCCCTCTATAACACTGATAGAGAGATATGCACAGCTGTTTGCTCCCCCAGGTATTAATACATACTCTGAGTTAATTAATAAGTAGAAAGTGATTTTATTAAATACAGATAGTAGGATTTAAGTGATTTCAAGTAGTAACAGACAGAACAAAAGAAGTTACCAAGCAAAATAAAATAAAATACGCAAATCTATGTCTAATTGCACTAAATACAGATAAGATCCTCACCAGTTCCAAAATGTTCCCTTTTACAGGCTAATCTTCTTTTAGCCTGGGTCCAGCAATCACTCACACCCCCTGTAGTTACTGTCTTTGGTTCCAATTTCCTTCAAGTACCTTGGGGGGGTGGAGAGGCTCCTTCTTTAGCCAGCTGAAGACAAAATGGAGGGGTCTCCCACGGGTTTAAATAGACTGTCTCTTGTGGGTGGAGACCCCCTCCTCTCCCTCTGTAGAATCCAGTCACAGAATGGAGATTCGGAATCACATGGGCAGGTCACATGCCCATGCATGACTCAGGACTGCAGGTAGCAGCCATTACCCACATGCTGCCTTGAACGTCCTCAGGTAGACTTCTAATGTGGATTGGAGTCTTCCAAGCTCTTTTGTCTGTTAAGTGCCCCCTGACTGAACACCTAATTTGCACATTCCTTTCCCAAGAAGTCACCAAATGTTCTAACTGAGGCCCCTTAGAAATCAAGCAATCATACAGCCAATGTTCATAACTTTGAACACACAAATGGTGCCTGCATACAACTAGGGTGAACATAACCAGTAGATCACAACCTTTACATAGATGTGTTACATGGCCTATGTAGCAAAACCCTATTCCAGTTATATTATACATACATTTATGAGCCCCTTTATGGGGTACACTCTCACACACGGATTTGTCTCCACATACATCAATCAGATCCAGTACCTCCTGTTCGGTCCATGCTGGAGCTCTTTAGCGATTCTGGGACTGCATGGTCACCTGTGCTGAGAGCTCTGCATGGTCACCTGTGCTGATCAGCTTGCTACGCTGGCCAAACAGGAAATGAAATTCAAAAGTTCGCGGGGCTTTTCCTGTCTACCTGGCCAGTGCATCTGAGTTGAGAGTGCTGTCCAGAGCGGTCACAATGAAGCACTCTGGGATAGCTCCCGGAGGCCAATACCATCGAATTGTGTCCACACTACCCCAAATTTGACCCGGCGATGTCGATTTCAGCGCTAATCCCCTCATCAGGGAGGAGTACAGAAATTGATTTTAAGAGCCCTTTAAGTCGACAAAAATGGCTTCATCGTGTGGATGGGTGCAGGGTTAAATCGATCCATTTGGTATAAATAATTCATCGAAATAATCATCGAAACAGGGAGTTGAACTTTGATCTCCTGCAGCCAAAATGTGCATCTTAACTACCAGACTACAGAGTCATCCTTGAACTTGCTTTCAAGCCCCATGACTATTCATTCTCATCCTGAATGAGAATGACTAGTCATTGGGCTAGGACAAGCAAGTGAGAATAACTTCATAGCCTGGTGGTAAGGCTTTTATTTTCCATAACTGCCAGAGAAATGAAAAATCAGTGGTTCACTGAGCTCTAATTGTCATCTTCTGCCACAGAACATCTGGGGCAGGACAGAAATACAGGCTGAATGGGTTATCCATCAAAGGTTGTGTGTCTTGTGGTTAAGACAGAGGTATGAGAATCACAAATCTTCATTTCTCTTCCTAGATCAGCCACCTACTCCCTGTAGGCCAGAAAGTTTGTCACAAAGAAATTCATCCTTATCCAGAGTGTGGTGTATTGAAAGCTGTGCGCTCTGGTTGTTGTGAGGCATTCTGCAGCCACCCAACCTAGAGTTAGGCCTAACATCTGTTTTAGGGAGCAGCCTGCTTTGTCTCTCAGTTTTTGTGTCTTATGGATCTGAATTCTAAGAAATAAAGTAATGTTACATTGCAAACTTCAAGCAAGACTGTCTTATGTTTTTATCTAACTGTGAACCTAACACAGAGATGCATGGAAAAAGAGGTTGGGAAATGGGATTTTTTTTTCTCTTTGGGGTTGTTTTAATTTTATTTTAATGTTGTTGATATTTTCCAACATTATAATTGTCACAGACACTGGAGGAGGGGTTTTGAAAGGCACATATAGGTGTTGGGCATCAGAAAAACTAATGGGAGTTAGGTGAGTAGGTGGATGAAAAGTTTGCTTAGTACAAAGGGGTAATGAAACTTGTTCACGATTACCCAGGAAACCAGTGATAGGAATGGGAATAGAACACAAGTCTCCTGAGGCTCTCATGACATAAACACCAATTTATCAAAGAAAAAGATACAGGCTAGGATTGTCAAAGGTGTTCACAGGAATCAGTTGAAGTACTGGGTAGTTGGACATCTAAATCCTTTCAGTCCATTTGAAAATCCCACCAAATCTTGGACGAGGGCAGGAATGGTGGGGATAATTTTCAAAGGCACCTAAGTTTCCCCTGCTGTAAAAGGTGGATAAGCCCTGCTTCCGTTCCTTTGTCAGGTGCTTTGAGATCAATGGGAGCTAAGGCTGAGATTTCAAAACCACCCAGAGGGTTTGGATGTCCACAACCACCTCAGTGGAAATAAAACACTGTCCATGTCTCCAGTAAGTCAAAGGTCAGGACGAGCTAAAACATTCTCACAGAATTATTATAAAGCCCTGATCACTCCCAATTACCACCCCTACATAGCTGTGTTTTGACCCAGCTCATGCCCCTTTGCTACCTAGTCAACCTGCAGGCCTCACCTTTAAGCACAATACAAAAAAGGTGCCTTACAGATGGTCAAAAGCCTGTGTTGTTTTTCTGCAGCAAGTGTGAACTTTTTTTGTTGAAAAACTAAAAAAGTTCTGTTTTTCTGCAACCACAAACTGTAATGTTTGGGCTGAAGATTGCAGAGGACTAACACATTTTGGGATGCAAACTGAACACTTAGCAGCTGAAAACTGATTTTGTTTGTTTGTTTCTCTTTGTATCTGGTTTTTTTATTATTATCATTTTTTATTTGGAGGTTGTATATTTCTGGGAAAAAAAACCTAAAATGTTTGAGGAAAGCCAACACAAAAATGTTCATTTTACTGAAAACCTATTTTCTTGAAAAGAAAAATTGACCGAACAATGTCAACACTCCTGATGGGAACAATAATTGGTTTTCCAAAGTGTCTGAGTGACTTAGGAATGTAAGTCCCAATCAAAGTCCATTGGAAATGTGCACTTAAGCACTTAGGGTATGTCTACACAGCAAAGAAAAACCATGGCTGGCCTGTGCCAGCTGACTTGGGCTGAGGGGATGTTTCATTGCTGTGAAGCCATTCAGGTTTGGGCTGCAGCCCGAGCTCTGGGCCCTCCCACATCACAGGGTTCTATAGCCCACATTCCAGGAGTGTACACAGCAATGAAACAGCCCCGCAGCCCGAGCCCCATGAGTCTGAGTCAGCTGGCACAGGCCAGCTGTGGGTTTTCTTTGCTGCATAGACATAGCCTTAGGCATTTTTGGGAGTCCTCCCCAACGTTCCTTGCCTTTCAACCCCAAGACTAAAATCCCCCATTTTAGTGTAGGGTTTTAGAAGCACTCAGTGCTGACCTAACTGTGTCTTTGATATTATTTAAGCACTTTTGCAAATCCCACATCTACCTACAAATTGAATTGTTATTATGATTCAGTTAAGCAGTAACACAGATAACTGAACAAGTCAGTCAACTACAAATAAAGAAACAGATTCAAGAGTACATTGTAGGTGCTTCCCACTTGTCAGGCAGTGCTATTCAGCCATATCATTATTACTATTATTATTACAATTCTAGTACCTTGGCACACCATTGTGTTAAGTGCTGTATAAACAGATAACAAAAAGCCAGTCCCTGCCACAAAGATTTTACA
The DNA here is from genome assembly GCA_003942145.1 of Platysternon megacephalum. Classification (NCBI taxonomy): domain Eukaryota; kingdom Metazoa; phylum Chordata; order Testudines; family Platysternidae; genus Platysternon; species Platysternon megacephalum. The sequence goes on along the minus strand of QXTE01000633.1, from coordinate 148,927 downwards.
ATCTAAGTAATCCCAGTTTAATTGGACAGTTTGCTCTTGCTCCTTTTCATCATGCAGGAGCATCCTGAAGCAGCTAGAGATTTCCAGGGAATCCGGTCTTAAAATCGAAAATAAATGAAATTCTATATACACCTCTACCTGGATATAACGCTGTCCTCGGGATCCAAAAAATCTTACCGTGTTATAGGTGAACCCACGTTATATTGAACTTGCTTTGATCCACCGGAGTGCGCAGCCCACACCTCCCCTCCCCCGGAGCACTGCTTTACCGCATTATATCCGAATTCGTGTTATATTGGTCGTGTTATATCGAGGTAGAGGTGTACGTATATGGAGGCGAGGGTTGCAGGCCCATCCTTAAGGCTGATATCCATTTTGCATTTAAAGCACGGATTTTGTCCTTTTTATCTCAGGACAAAATAACCTGTGCAGGAGAATTTTGTCATGGGTGTCAAATCACAGAAAAAATGGCTACTTTCACTGGGACCAGACAAATGGAAGCACAAGATGATGAAGAGGATGATTATGATACTAATCATGGAGCTGCTAAGCCTAGACCCAACTGCTAAATGGGTACAGGCCTTGAAGTCCATGAGATGTGCACAGTGCAATGGGCTCCCTACAGGAAACGCTCTGTAGTTGCCAAGTACCCAAGGAAATATGATTCTGTGATATAGGCTCTAACAGAAAATATTATTATCCCTAGTCAGGCAATACACCAGCATCCAGGGGATGATGAAGGATGTTTAACAGGCCTCCAAGCAGAACAAATTTCCCAGGACCACAGGGGTGTGAAGGTCATGATGAACGACAACTATGGTGGAAAGGTAACTGATGAGAAACACCAGGAAGAGCAGGATCTCCATACAGATGCTTAGATACCACCAGTGTGAAAGTGGTGATGGATGTTTGGCTTCCTTTTCCTTCACTGAGTATCTAACTAAACAAAATAAATGAGAATCAAGGGGGAGATTATAAAATAGAAGCAAAATATAGTATCACCTGTATAATTATAATGTATTCACAGATGTCTCAGTGTTATATTATTCTTCCCTTATTTGTTTGCCATCTTCACATAACTTAGATTTTAGGGGCTAGAATTTTCACAGATACCATGGCTAGAAGGGACCATTGTCATCATATAGTGTAATGTCCAGCAGAACACAGGACAGAGAACTGCCCCAAAATAATTCCTTTCAGAATTTTTAAAGGTATTTAGGCACCTAGTGGGATTTTCAAAATCATCTAGGGACACCTCAATTTTAATAGGTGCAGGCACCTGGACGTTTTTGCAAATGCAGCAAGTCCCCTAAATACATGATGATGATTGATGATGATTTAGGATAAAATTCACAGGGCCAGCAAAGGCTCGTTGTGACCCAATGGTCAGTGTGTGTACTTGATCTTCAGAGCATATGAGTCTGTTACTGTCATAGCTAAGCAGACTTGGCACTTTAGGCCAACTTGTAATAGTTTAAACTTTTAGCTCTGTGGGTCCCAGTTTCAAACCCCAGCGAGCTGGTTAAGATGATGGCCATCTCATGTGCATCACATAAGTTCCACCTAATTGACAAGGACTAGAGAACATAAAAGAGAAATCTGAAATTTTGAAAGCTGCCTAATGGAATTGGGTGTCCAAATACCCTAAGCATCTTTGTACATTGCAGCCTCAGGGTGAAATTAACTGAAAATCACTTCAGTCCCACCCAACCTCTAATTTGAGGATTTAAGGGAGATTTAAGTATAACAAAGGCCTTGTGTTGTTCCTGTGCCTAAGGGAGTTGGGCACTTAACTCCAGTTGTAGGAGATGATTTTGGCAAACCAGTAAAGTGCCTGAAACCAGTATTGCTTATTGCTAAAAGCGGCCTCAGCTGGACCAAAGAAGGAGGGGAGGGGGTTTTGGGTGCCACAGAAAGGGCAGCTTGATCCCGCGTCCTTCCTGATAAGAATTGTGTTGAAGTTTTTGATACATGAATTTTAGAAGAGCAGGATGTGCCCTCAGGAATGTGTCTAACAGGGTCTCAAGGCTGCAAACTCTGGAAAAACCCACACCTGGTTAATCAATAATCGGAAGAAACCTCTTGCTTGACCATTGAAACTGCTTACTTAACAAGTTTTCTTTAAGGAACATGTCATTGTGTTACTAATGTATAAAATAAGGGGGAAAAGTTTGAGGTAGTGGGACTCTTCGGGACTGGTCTCTCCCTCTGGATGCATCTTGTGTTCCCCATCGGCAGATGGGCTGCCGCTGTGCCACTCGAGAGCCACACTCAGCGTTGGTAATTATCGAGGGTTGGGGGTGTCTTACTAACCTGTGGCGGACGTGTGTAAGTGCTTGAGACTAAGTAAAGTTTAGCTTTAAGTGAAAGCACTCTTGTGGTGTTCTGTTTGTGCAGCCATCGATCGGCCGGACGGCCGTGTCTTCCCTGATTTATTTCCTAACACCACCTCGCACAGAGTAAAATTTACCAAGAGCTTTGGGTTGCAAGAACCCTGGGTAACACAGTGAACACTTTTAGTCTCCTTTGACAATCCCAGCCTTAGACTACAAAGTCTTTGGAGGCTGGGATTGTCTCTCACTATGTGTTTTTCTAGAACCTAACACGATCGGTCCCTCATCCCTGATGGAGCTTCTAGACCAGGGGTCGGCAACCTACGGCACGCGTGCCTAACATGGCATGCGAGCCGATTTTCGGCGGCACGCCGCTGCCTGCCAGTCCCAGCCCCACTCGCCCCCCCCACCCAACGCTCTCCCCTGCGGGGGCAGGAGGCAGAAGCTTGGACCTGCGGCAGACAAGCTCCCGCCTCCCCCGCTTCTTCCCCCAGCTTGGAGCTTTCCTGCCCCTCCTCCTCCCTCCCGACTATCAGCTGATCGCCGGGGAAGGGGGGCGGAGCCGAGCCGCAGCGTGCTCGCTGCTCCGGAGACAGAGAAGAGGTAGGGACGGGGCCTTGGGGAAGCGGGTGGAACAGGCATATCCCTTCCAGCCCCCTGCCCTGAGCCGCTCAGGGCAGGGGGCTGGGAGCACCCCCACAACCCGAGCACCCCAGCCCTCACCCCTGAACCCCCAGCCCTCTGCCCTGTACCCCTGAACTCCCCCCCACCCCCAGCCCTCTGGGCTGTACCCCCACACACCCCCAGCCCTCTGCCCTGTACCCCTGAACTCCCCCCCAACACCCAGCCTTCTGCCCTGTACCCCCCCAACACCCAGCCTTCTGCCCTGTACCCCTGAACTCCCCCACACCCCCAGCCTTCTGCCCTGTACCCCTGAACTCCCCCCCAACACCCAGCCTTCTGCCCTGTACCCCCCCAACACCCAGCCTTCTGCCCTGTACCCCTGAACTCCCCCACACCCCCAGCCTTCTGCCCTGTACCCC